>JARKHS020009541.1:0-15482 GCA_030143305.2 Amblyomma americanum | reverse complement strand
CCGGCCACGGAGCAAGACTATATAGGAGGTGAAACTCCCGTCAGCGCGATTGTATTGCGCCGACAGGGTCGCATGCAGTGGTGGCGCCATGCGGCGCCTCGTAGAAGCCGCAGCGAAAAAATAAAATAAAAACGCAGAGCCCGGCCAGGCGGCGCGCTCTCAAAGCAGACGACAAGCGGGCGACGCTGGTGTTTGCTTCAGCGGGCACGCTGTGACGTTGTATCACGGCCGGTCTCTAGAGGGGGAGGGGGGCTCTTTCTTAAGAAGAAAAGCGCGCGCTCTTCTCGAGACCGGCCGTGGTTGTATTTCAGGAGTTTCTTTCGAGGCCGCCAGGCGCCTCCAGCAGGATAGTGGCGCCGCTGGCTTGTGACCTTTTCTGCTCGCCGCAGATGGGGGAGTTCCCACTCCTATATAGCCTTCCTCCGTGGCCCCGGCCCACGTTCACCCTACAGAAAAATTCTCTCGCGTGTGTGAAGCCTTGGAGAGTAAAACGATCAAATTAATAATCGGGGGTGAATCAAACTGCTTTGGCAGAATTGTCGCATTTAGATATCTGATCGTCCCATGATTTTTTGATCTCTAGAAGTATGAAAAAGTATGCCGGCTGCGCCGCAATGCCATTTCAGGGACGCGGCACCTGAACGTCGTCGAGTAGGAAGCATATGAAAGTGCGTTATGAAAGAGACATTATGAAAGTACGAAGAGGCGCGCGACAATTTCAAGGCAGTAATGAAATATAACAGCCATGTACGAAATATGTCCGTAGTGACTAGTTAACTCAGCCGCTCTAAAGCAGCCGAGATACAAAGCCCGATTTGTTCTTTGTGCTGTTTCGTTTTTTTTTTCGCTTAGAAGTACCAACTCGGCCTATGTGCATTTCTGCTAATGTCATTTTTGTTGTGTTCGTTGCGCGTGGGTAGAGGAAATTCGTTGTAGTAGCGGTAAGACTCGGGTGTCAATCTTTCGCAAGTCATGTTCGCCTCCTCCGTTCTTTCTGTTAGGAGGGGCGCGAATTGGTGTATAACGCGAGAACGATGTGACCGCCCATATCCTCCACTTATCTTCGCTCTGTCCAACATGTTGGCGAATGGTTTCTCGGAGGCAACTATTAACCCTTTCCCTAGCGTGCAAAATGAAGAAAATTGTGCCAAAATTACCAGAATTTTTTTCGTTCATTTCATATAGCTTTTTTCGGAATTTAAGGGCATCATTCTTTGTAAGCAGGAAGGATTCTTTATTACACGAACTGCTTAAAAAAGTTGTTGTTATTACCAGGTCATGTGCAAAATATGGAAGTTTCCTAGGTGTATAATGAGAAACTGTTGGTTTTTGCTTCGTATCTCTCTGTCATATCTTGCACCATATTTGTTTTTTTTTGTAAGCTGTACAGTGCACAAAATAAATGGCACAGCATCCAGCCCTCAACCTGAATATAAATTGGCTGAATATCAAGTGAACATACCCTGAATGTCTAGGAATTGTCACATGTGGGCATAATATGAGCATTATAGTGACATCCACTATGATCAAAATGAAGGTTGTATAAACGTCATATGGACGTAATATGAGCATTTGTGAACGTCGTATGGACATCTGATATTTTGTGGAGGACATTATATGAATATCCACTGGATATAACTTGGTTGGCTGGGAAGTCACAGTCTCACCTTTGAGTTCATACCAATTAACACAGCAATATTAAACATTCTGATTAGCCGCCGCGGTGGCTGAGTGGTTATAGCGCTCGGCTGCTGGCCCGAAAGACGCGGGTTCAATTCCGGCCGCGGCGGTCGAATTTCGATGGAGGCGAAATTGTAGAGGCCCATGTGCTGTGCGATGTCAGTGCACGTTAAAGAACCCCAGGTGGTCGAAATTTCTGGAGCCCTTCACTACGGCGTCTCTCATAGCCTGAGTCGCTTTGGGACGTTAAACCCCCATAAACCAAACCAAACCTTAACATTCTGATTACTCCTTGCACTCTGATGTGCCTAACTTCAGGTCAGAATTAATTTGATCTTATCTCTTAATTCACACTGTCAAAAAGCAAGGTCTTTTTCACAAATTTTCCTGGTGCAATTGATAACTTTGTCAACATGCCATGCTCACAGTGCCAGTGCCTTAATCCTCATAATCACCTGCACATATGCCACTGCACATCTTAATGCTTTATTTGTCAAAAGAGGCATATATCGACTGGAATTTCACATTTTCAACATTCTGATGCAGTGCACTTGAAGGCATTCATTAAAAAAATAATTGACGTGCTGTAACAATCCACATGCCACTCAAGTGATACCTACACATGGGGCATTTTAGGCATAACTAAACAAATCAGTATATACCCGTGGATGCCTTTCGGGTTTTCTGCCAGACAAGATTAATAAAGGACAGAATGGCTGAAATTTTTCAGGCAGTTAAAGTTTTCTTGCAACTGTTTGGCTAAACTGTGCACGATGTACACACTTTCAGAAAGTGACATTCCAAATCGAGAATTTTGCCAGTAACATTATTATTTCTCTAATCTAAGTATTTGTGTGTAAATTTTGCTACCATTCAGTATTGCTGTTTGAAACCTAGATCTGCTGGCTGTACATTCTGTGGCATAATTTGTGCCACAGAATCTGAAAGCAGACCAAAACTTCATAATGAGCCACAAGGCATTACATTCATATACAGTTGAATCAGTATGTGTACTATGAAATTATATGGCAAAAAAAAACTGTTGGCCAAACTTTAAAGCACTTTTTGACACATGCCGTGATTTCAATGACTACATATACATACACTACGTCTTGAAGGCGAGTAAGGCACCCTTTAAATATCTGAGTGCAGACTTCATATATATGTGTCTTATAGCGTCTGAGGTAACCTCGCTATGTGACTATGGCTGCTGCAATGCAGAAATATGCTATGAGCATAATTATTTTGTAAATTATATAAAAGATTCTTGTGGTACAGCACTAATGCCATGGCCTGAATATTTTTCTCAGCCAGGATGTCAAATCTGATGAGCCAGATGTCACTGTAAACAAATGTAGCCTCATTAAAAGTAATGTGGTTAGCATTAGGTTAGTAGTTTAGAGGCACATTCTCCAAGTAAATCTGCTTATGCATCATTCAAAGAACCAAAACTGTGTAATTAATGTGCACATATTGAAGGATCATTACACTAAAATTGGCACTAATGGTTTTACCGAATTTAAGAAGGGAAGCACGCACAGAGTAAAAGCATTTTCGGAATGTGATAAGTGAATACTTGAGTCAAATATATCTGGACTTGCACAGCAGCTACAGGGCGTGCAGTCTTGCTCTGAAACCTATTTCTGCACCTGATTTATATCTTGACTTGGCTTTGTTATTCCTCAAATTTCACTTGCTTTAATTGAACTGTAATTTAATTTAACAGCTGCAAGACAGACTTCTGAGGTATCACGAACTGCAGATGATGATGAGAGCACCATATGGAGCCAGTTTCATATCTAAGCTACTAGGATCTGGTGTCTGAGCACATTTGATGGGCAGAGCATTTTTATGAGCATCTCAGTGCATGGTTTTCAATATTGTAGAGTACCAGCAGCAGAGAGAAAGCTTTGGAGGTGTTGAGGGCCAACTTTCGACTGTTGGTAATTGAAATTTTGTATATAGTGTCTGGATGATGCTTGAATGAAGCCACTGAAAACTTATTCAATTGCTCAGGTTTCGTAATGGGTATTGTGGCAATTCTCGCACCAAGACCATGAGTATTGCATTTTTAAAATGCAGAAAAAACGAAGGCACTTTTCATCCCGGGTGTAAATCTTCATTCTTGAAACTTAATCCTATGACTCTGAAGACTTATAAAAACCAAACAAATAGGTGCTCACACAGCAACTCTATGTGGCGATAAGCCTGTGTACATTTTTTAATGCCATGAGCATCACATATTTGAATACTTTATAACAAATGAAGAAAAATGCTTGTTTACATTGGTGGCCAGTTAGCAGACTCTTTCTTTTATTACCATCTTGCAGTGTAAATGTTATTAAATGTATGTGTAACAGATTACCTGATGGCTAACAGGTTGTCGCAACCATTAACTTTCCTATTAATGAATCAGTTATCAAAGACGAACTTAGGGTTGTCGGTAATATAATTGGAGATGTCCTATTAAAAATCAAGATATATAACAGAGAGGGAAACGCCACCTGTGACAACAGCCTTCATTTTTTTCCCTCTAACTTTTCAAGTCGTATAGAACTTTGTGAATGTGAAAAATGAACCTTAATGCTAGTGTGAGTATTTGGGCTGCTTCGCAGAAAAAAAATTATGAATGATTGTTTTTGTTTCTAAGCTTGCACATTATATTCTGAACTACGATTACCATAAAACAACATTTAAGCAGACACTGCTGTCTGGTTTTTAAGTGTCTCTGAAAACAATATGGTACCAGCTAAGTGAAGGCTAAGGTTAGGCGGAGGCAAGACTCAAAGATAGTACGACAGCCTGACTCAGGACTCAACATTATTCGCATGGACTAGGAGAGCAACACTACAAGAGACATGAAACAATAGTGCCTACAAAGACGAGTACAACTTTTTCAGCGAGTAAAGTTAGATGAAGTTCAGTGCTTGTACTGTGTTTTTATTTCATTCTGTTCATCCTTGTCAGTGCTATTCTTTCCTGCTTCAAGCAGTATGCACCATCTAGCCCAAACTGAAGTTCTTCCAACACTACAGGAGCACACACAAAAGATGTGTCCAAACATAAAATCATATTTGCATTGAAATTACGACACGAAAGCGGTCGAAATGTAGCTAATGCAGGAAGTAAGCCAAAAATATGTCCTTCAAAGAATGCACAGCATTGAGAAAATGCGCAGCAGGAAAGAAACATGTAGCAGAAGTGCAACATGCAGGTGATTATCAGAAAGAATTTACTTTTTTGTTTACATGTATCACCTCCTGAAGGTAATAAAACTTAAAAGGAGGACGCCGACCAAAAGTAAAAAAACAAAAAACAACAAAATGACGTTTCGGCTCCCGTACGGGAGCCTTGTTCACAATGAGAAGGATTAGGAAGTGCATCAGGGTTAAATACGTTTGAAAAGAGGGCGCAGGGAGCGTGCGTATACAGGTGTTAGATTTCCAGTGTTGCGATTGAGGGTGCGATTAGTCGTTTGAATGAATAATGATTCGAGGTGAAGGCGACTGTACAGATTCTTTTCAGTTGCCAGCACGTGTGCCCTACCCCAGTCAATATCGTGGCCAGTTGATACGGAGTGTTCGGCGATAGCATTAGATTCACTTTTTTGTTTTTAACATCATTACAATGTTCTTTTAGGCGTCTTTTAAAATCACCAGTCTCGCCGATGTAGACGCTGTCACAATCAGAACACGGGACGCTGTAAACAACGCCAGGGTACATTTCTTTGGGGAGAACGTCTTTGACATTAACCAGCGTATGCCGATCGAAGTTTCCTTGTGGGGACATGGGCAACGTGAACTTGGAATGTGCGCAGAATACGCGCCAAGGCTTCGCTTATTCCGGGTGTGTAGGGAACAGCGGCACGTTTCAGAGGGGACAACACGGGTGTTTCACCTGTCGGGCAAGATAACTGCTTTTCAACGGATGCCACAAAAGCAGCTGGGTACTCGTTGCGCGCGTGTTCTTGCCGTACAATACCAAAGTCGACTGCCCGATCTTCAGGAAAACTGCATATGCGTTCTGCGCTTTTGAACAAGGTTGTGGCAACAGATTTCTTTTGATTAGCCGGGTGCACAGATTTGAAGTTAAGGCATCTTCCGGTGTGGGTGGGTTTCCTGTAGACGCTGAATGATAGCTTTCCACTGTTTCGTTTTACCAATACGTCCAGGAAGGGTAACGCGCCATTCATTTCTTCTTCGACGGTGAAATCAATCGCTTCTTCAATGGAATTTAAATGGGACGAAAACGCCAACTAATCATCTTTCCGAATGAGGCAGAAGAAGTCATCTACATATCTAAGAAAAATTCTTGGCGGTGACGGGGATGTTTCCAACAGCGCCGAGCTTTCAGTTTTAAACCTGGGCCTAAATTTCAACACTGGACCTACCCTGGATGCCAAAAATCTTGTGTGTGCCGTGGAAAAGGCGGTTAACCAGGTTGAACCTTCGCGCCGAGAAAAGTTCTTGGCGGTGATGGGGATGTTTCAAGGGCACGGCGCTCAACAAATTCTATAGTCAGATTCGCGACAGTCACTGAGATAGAGGCGCCCATTGGTGTGCCCTCAAGTTGTCGGTAAAAAGAGCCTTGGAAGACGAAATAAGTGTTGTCCAGACAGAACTGTAAGAGCCTGCGGAGATCTGGAATGTCAATAGGGGTCCTTTGTGGTAAACAATTGTCAGCTTCAAGGGCAGCAGAACACACTTGTACGGCGAGGTCAACGGGAACGCATGTGAAAAGCGACTTGACGTCAAACGAAACCATGTGCTCGTCATCGTCCGGTGATACGTCACTTACCTTCTTGATGAAGTCAGTCGAGTTGCGTACGTGTGTTGAGACGAGACCGACAAGTGGCCTGAGGATCCGGTGAAGGTAGCTGGATATACTGTGAAGAGGAGAACGACTGTAGTCTAGGATGGGCCGCATAGGCATACTAGGTTTGTGCACCTTTGGAAGCCCGTAGAGAGCGGGGGCGGAACCATTTGTGCACAACAGTTTGAAGTCAAGTGCTTTGTGGGAAGGAGGAACGAATTTGAACACGTCAGAAAGAAGTTTTTGTAAAGCGCGCTGCACCTTTGCGGTCGGGTCCTTGTCGAGACGGGAGTAGGTCGCGTCATCTTGCAGTAGGCTTTGCATTCTGCTTATGTAGTCATTGCGGTACAGAAGAACTGTCGTGTTTCCTTTGTCTGCTTCAAGTATAACAAGATCCATGTTATTGCGAAGGCTCCTGACAGCTTCACGCTGTTCAGTGGTCAGTGGGGACGTGTGATGCTGCGGGTGGTACCTGGAGAGGACGCTGACAGCACGTGTCCTTGCTTCATCTCGGCGCGAAGGTTCAACCTGGTTAACCGCCTTTTCCACGGCACACACAAGATTTTTGGCATCCAGGGTAGGTCCTGTGTTGAAATTTAGGCCCAGGTTTAAAACGGAAAGCTCGGCGCTGTTGGAAACATCCCCATCACCGCCAAGAATTTTTCTTAGATATGTAGATGACTTCTTCTGCCTCATTCGGAAAGATGATTTGTTGGCGTTTTCGTCCCATTTAAATTCCATTGAAGAAGTGATTGATTTCACCTTCGAAGAAGAAATGAATGGCGCGTTACCCTTCCTGGACGTATTGGTAAAACGAAACAGTGGAAAGCTATCATTCAGCGTCTACAGGAAACCCACCCACACCGGAAGATGCCTTAACTTCAAATCTGTGCACCCGGCTAATCAAAAGAAATCTGTTGCCACAACCTTGTTCAAAAGCGCAGAACGCATATGCAGTTTTTCTGAAGATCGGGCGGTCGATTTTGGTATTGTACGGCAAGAACTCGCGCGCAACGAGTACCCAGCTGCTTTTGTGGCATCCGTTGAAAAGCAGTTATCTTGCCCGACAGGTGAAACACCCGTGTTGTCCCCTCTGAAACATGCCGCTGTTCCCTACACACCCGGAATAAGCGAAGCCTTGGCGCGTATTCTGCGCACATTCCAAGATCACGTTGCCCATGCCCCCACAAGGAAACTTCGGCATGCACTGGTTAACGTCAAAGACGTTCTCCCCAAAGAAATGTACCCTGGCGTTGTTTACAGCGTCCCGTGTTCTGATTGTGACAGCGTCTACATCGGCGAGACTGGTGATTTTAAAAGACGCCTAAGAGAACATTGTAATGATGTTAAAAACAAAAAAGTGAATCTAATGCTATCGCCGAACACTCCGTATCAACTGGCCACGATATTGACTGGGGTAGGGCACACGTGCTGGCAACTGAAAAGAATCTGTACCGTCGCCTTCACCTCGAATCATTATTCATTCAAACGACTAATCGCACCCTCAATCGCAACACTGGAAATCTAACTCCTGTATACGCACGCTTCCTGCGCCCTCTTTTCAAACGTATTTAACCTGATGCACTTTCTAATCCTTCTCATTGTGAACAAGGCTCCCGTACGAGAGCCGAAACGTCATTTTGTTGTTTTTTGTTTTTTTACTTTTGGTCGGCGTCCTCCTTTTAAGTTTTATTACCTTCAGGAGGTGATACATGTAAACAAAAAAGTAAATTCTTTCTGATAATCACCTGCATGTTGCACTTCTGCTACATGTTTCTTTCCTGCTAAGCATTTTCTCAATTCTGTGCATTCTTTGAAGGACATATTTTTGGCTTACTTCCTGCATTAGCTACATTTCGACCGCTTTCGTGTCGTAATTTCAATGCAAATATGATTTTATGTTTGGACACATCTTTTGTGTGTGCTCCTGTAGTGTTGGAAGAACTTCAGTTTGGGCTAGATGGTGCATACTGCTTGAAGCAGGAAAGAATAGCACTGACAAGGATGAACAGAATGAAATAAAGACACAGTACAAGCACTGAACTTCATCTAACTTTACTCGCTGAGAAAGTTGTACTCGTCTTTGTAGGCACTATTGTTTCATGTCTCTTGTAGTGTTGCTCTCCTAGTCCATGCGAATAATGTTGAGACCTGAGTCAGGCTGTCGTACTATCTTTGAGTCTTGCCTCCGCCTAACCTTAGCCTTCACTTAGCTGGTACCATATTGTTTTCAGAGACACCTAAAAACCAGGCACCAGTGTCTGCTTAAATGTTATTTTATGGTAATCGTAGTTCAGAATATAATATGCAAGCTTAGAAACAAAAACAATCATTCATAATTTTTTTTCTGCGAAGCAGCCCAAAGACTCACACTAGCATTAAGGTTCATTTTTCACATTCACAAAGTTCTATACGACTTGAAAAGTTAGAGGGAAAAAAATGAAGGCTGTTGTCACAGGTGGCGTTTCCCTCTCTGTTATATATCTTGATTTTTAATAGGACATCACCAATTATACTACCGACAACCCTAAGTTCGTCTTTGATAACTGATTCATTAATAGGAAAGTTAACGGTTGCGACAACCTGTTAGCCATCAGGTAATCTGTTACACATACATTTAATAACATTTACACTGCAAGATGGTAATAAAAGAAAGAGTCTGCTAACTGGCCACCAATGTAAACAAGCATTTTTCTTCATTTGTTATAAAGTATTCAAATATGTGATGCTCATGGCATTAAAAAATGTACACAGGCTTATCGCCACATAAATAGAGTTGCTGTGTGAGCACCTATTTGTTTGGTTTTTATAAGTCTTCAGAGTCATAGGATTAAGTTTCAAGAATGAAGATTTACACCCGGGATGAAAAGTGCCTTCGTTTTTTCTACATTTTAAAAGTGCAATGCTCATGGTCTTGGTGCGAGAATTGCCCCAATACCCATTACCAAACCTGAGCAATTGAATAAGTTTTCAGTGGCTTCATTCAAGCATCATCCAGACACTATATACAAAAGTTCAATTACCAACAGTCGAAAGTTGGCCCTCAACACCTCCAAAGATTTCTCTCTGCTGCTGGTACTCTACAATATTGAAAACCATGCACTGAGATGCTCATAAAAATGCTCTGCCCATCAAATGTGCTCAGACACCAGATCCTAGTAGCTTAGGTATGGAACTGGCTCCATATGGTGCTCTCATCATCATCTGCAGTTCGTGATACCTCAGAAGTCTGTCTTGCAGCTGTTAAATTAAATTACAGTTAAATTAAAGCAAGTGAAATTTGAGGAATAACAAAGCCAAGTCAAGATATAAATCAGGTGCAGAAATAGGTTTCAGAGCAAGACTGCACGCCCTGTAGCTGCTGTGCAAGTCCAGATATATTTGACTCAAGTATTCACTTATCACATTCCGAAAATGCTTTTACTCTGTGTATGCTTCCCTTTTTAAATTCGGTAAAACCATTAGTGCCAATCTTAGTGTAATGATCCTCCAATATGTGCACATTAATTACACAGTTTTGGTTCTTTGAATGATGCATAAGCAGATTTACTTGGAGAATGTGCCTCTAAACTACTAACCTAATGCTAACCACATTACTTTTAATGAGGCTACATTTGTTTACAGTGACATCTGGCTCATCAGATTTGACATCCTGGCTGAGAAAAATATTCAGGCCATGGCATTAGTGCTGTACCACAAGAAGCTTTTATATAATTTACAAAATAATTATGCGCATAGCATATTTCTGCATTGCAGCAGCCATAGTCACATAGCGAGGTTACCTCAGACGCTATAAGACACATATATATGAAGTCTGCACTCAGATATTTAAAGGGTGCCTTACTCGCCTTCAAGACGCAGTGTATGTATATGTAGTCATTGAAATCACGGCATGTGTCAAAAAGTGCTTAAAGTTTGGCGAACAGTTTTTTTTTGCCATATAATTTCATAGTACACATACTGATTCAACTGTATATGAATGTAATGCCTTGTGGCACATTATGAAGTTTTGGTCTGCTTTCAGATTCTGTGGCACAAATTATGCCACAGAATGTGCAGCCAGCAGATCTAGGTTTCAAACAGCAATACTGAATGGCAGCAAAATTTACACACAAATACTTAGATTAGAGAAATAATAATGTTACTGGCAAAATTCTCGATTTGGAATGTCACTTTCTGAAAGTGTGTACATCGTGCACAGTTTAGCCAAACAGTTGCAAGAAAACTTTAACTGCCTGAAAAATTTCAGCCATTCTGTCCTTTATTAATCTTGTCTGACAGAAAACCCGAAAGGCATCCACGGGTATATACTGATTTGTTTAGTTATGCCTAAAATGCCCCATGTGTAGGTATCACTTGAGTGGCATGTGGATTGTTACAGCACGTCAATTATTTTTTTAATGAATGCCTTCAAGTGCACTGCATCAGAATGTTGAAAATGTGAAATTCCAGTCGATATATGCCTCTTTTGACAAATAAAGCATTAAGATGTGCAGTGGCATATGTGCAGGTGATTATGAGGATTAAGGCACTGGCACTGTGAGCATGGCATGTTGACAAAGTTACCAAGTGCACCAGGAAAATTTGTGAAAAAGACCTTGCTTTTTGACAGTGTGAATTAAGAGATAAGATCAAATTAATTCTGACCTGAAGTTAGGCACATCAGAGTGCAAGGAGTAATCAGAATGTTTAGGTTTGGTTTGGTTTATGGGGGTTTAACGTCCCAAAGCGACTCAGGCTATGAGAGACGCCGTAGTGAAGGGCTCCGGAAATTTCGACCACCTGGGGTTCTTTAACGTGCACTGACATCGCACAGCACACGGGCCTCTACAATTTCGCCTCCATCGAAATTCGACCGCCGCGGCCGGAATTGAACCCGCGTCTTTCGGGCCAGCAGCCGAGCGCTATAACCACTCAGCCACCGCGGCGGCTAATCAGAATGTTTAATATTGCTGTGTTAATTGGTATGAACTCAAAGGTGAGACTGTGACTTCCCAGCCAACCAAGTTATATCCAGTGGATATTCATATAATGTCCTCCACAAAATATCAGATGTCCATACGACGTTCACAAATGCTCATATTACGTCCATATGACGTTTATACAACCTTCATTTTGATCATAGTGGATGTCACTATAATGCTCATATTATGCCCACATGTGACAATTCCTAGACATTCAGGGTATGTTCACTTGATATTCAGCCAATTTATATTCAGGTTGAGGGCTGGATGCTGTGCCATTTATTTTGTGCACTGTACAGCTTACAAAAAAAAACAATATGGTGCAAGATATGACAGAGAGATACGAAGCAAAAACCAACAGTTTCTCATTATACACCTAGGAAACTTCCATATTTTGCACATCACCTGGTAATAACAAAACTTTTTTAAGCAGTTCGTGTAATAAAGAATCCTTCCTGCTTACAAAGAATGATGCCCTTAAATTCCGAAAAAAGCTATATGAAATGAACAAAAAAAATTCTGGTATTTTGGCACAATTTTCTTCATTTTGCACGCTAGGGAAAGGGTTAATAGTTGCCTCCGAGAAACCATTCGCCAACATGTTGGACAGAGCGAAGATAAGTGGAGGATATGGGCGGTCACATCGTTCTCGCGTTATACACCAATTCGCGCCCCTCCAACAGAAAGAACGGAGGAGGCGAACATGACTTGCGAAAGATTGACACCCGAGTCTCACCGCACCAACAACGAATTTCCTCTACCCACGCGCAACGAACACAACAAAAATGACATTAGCAGAAATGCACATAGGCCGAGTTGGTACTTCTAAGCGAAAAAAAAACGAAACAGCACAAAGAACAAATCGGGCTTTGTATCTCGGCTGCTTTAGAGCGGCTGAGTTAACTAGTCACTACGGACATATTTCGTACATGGCTGTTATATTTCATTACTGCCTTGAAATTGTCGCGCGCCTCTTCGTACTTTCATAATGTCTCTTTCATAACGCACTTTCATATGCTTCCTACTCGACGACGTTCAGGTGCCGCGTCCCTGAAATGGCATTGCGGCGCAGCCGGCATACTTTTTCATACTTCTAGAGATCAAAAAATCATGGGACGATCAGATATCTAAATGCGACAATTCTGCCAAAGCAGTTTGATTCACCCCCGATTATTAATTTGATCGTTTTACTCTCCAAGGCTTCACACACGCGAGAGAATTTTTCTGTAGGGTGAACGTGGGCCGGGGCCACGGAGGAAGACTATACAGGAGTGGGAACTCCCCCATCTGCGGCGAGCAGAAAAGGTCACAAGCCAGCGGCGCCACTATCCTGCTGGAGGCGCCTGGCGGCCTCGAAAGAAACTCCTGAAATACAACCACGGCCGGTCTCGAGGAGAGCGCGCGCTTTTCTTCTTAAGAAAAAGCCCCCCTCCCCCTCTATACTCCGTCTCACAAGATGTTTGCAGCACTACGAAAGGTCAGCTCTCTCGTCCAATCAGGATGGCGCGCACTACATTAGTGTGTTCCTACGCGCCTGTGGCTCGATCCACCTGATGTCCAGGTGGCTTCTTTCTACCTCTATTTATAGTGAGCACGCGCTGATTGGTCCCGATACGGCAGGCTTGCGCTTTGCTGCTGGGCACCTGGCGCCATCTGGCGCCCTCAGAGCGACCTGCGCCTCCACACTTAAAGCCTCCGAGATTATAAGCGGCGCTCGCTCTTCAACGGGTGATCTCGGAGGCCATAGTTTTGCCGCCCTCTTGATGAGCGCATTTGTACTCCAACTGCCCCCGCACTCGACGCGAAGCGCTTCAAGAACATTTAAAGCCTCCTGCTTCGCCTGCTTGGGGAAACAGCGCACTGTCGGTGTAGAGCACACAGGAGACACAACAGACTCGTCCGACGCCATGTTGGAAAGTGGCGACGCATCACTACCTCGCAGCAGGCCTCCGCAGAGCTGTGTCCGTACGGGCTTTGTCTGGTAATTTCACCAGTGATTGAAACACTCCCTACCATTTAAATATACCTGTCCAAATCATGTTTTTAGTTGCAATGCTTATTGTTTTGATTAATAGTCATACACTCCTCAAATATTCGAGGAACTATTTTCTGCGTTTCTGCAGCCCTGATTGGACGAGAGAGCTCTACCTTCCGTAGTGCTGCAAACATCTTGTGAGACGAAGTATAGAGACCGGCCGTGATACAACGTCACAGCGTGCCCGCTGAAGCAATCACCAGCGTCGCCCGCTTGTCGTCTGCTTTGAGAGCGCGCCGCCTGGCCGGGCTCTGCGTTTTTATTTTATTTTTTCGCTGCGGCTTCTACGAGGCGCCGCATGGCGCCACCACTGCATGCGACCCTGTCGGCGCAATACAATCGCGCTGACGGGAGTTTCACCTCCTATATAGACCGTTTACAGCGCGCAGTTCTTCCGTTTGAGACCAGATGGCGCCACAGACGCGCTCGGAACACGGCGCCATTACGGACCTCGTAAGTCGCCGGAGTGTACGCCTCGATGCAGTAATGGAAATATCGCGGGTGGCTGCCGAAGTGTTCTTTCTGCGAAGATGGGGAAAGGCAGAGGAAATACGTGCTTTATTGTGGATTGCAAGAATTGCGACAGAGAGTTAAAGGTGCAGGATGCGATCGTTTGCGAGCCTCACGGAACCGAACTGCACAAGGAAGTACTGCCCCTGTTCGCGCCCGTTTGCCATGCATCATTTCCGAACGGGCGAACGCGACAAACACGTCCGCCAGTGCTAGATGGCCAATATAGAAAGAACGGTTACGATCTTTAAAAATCTGCGAGGGTAAGTGCGCAACATTGCTTCATGATCAAAGTGTTCCGCCACCGAAACCGTCACTTCGTGCTTTCAGTTGCTGTGCAGTTGCGCCTACGTGTGTAGTGAGGCCGCATTGCTCGTAAGTTAAGGTGTTCGGCAATTGTAGTAACAGCAGCGCCGGAGGCCAGATCAGGTACGGAAAAGAAGGACGACTTATGCTCCTACATGCCGCTACTGTAGATCGTGCGCTGCACAGCCGTACGAACGGACAACGCTTACCGTCCGTGTATTGTATGCCGTCTTGGTGCTACTCTTTTGAACTTCGCTCCAAGTAGAGCGCTTTTCGTGGACCAGATTCGGAATACAGCATTTGCGTTACGGCTGCTGGGCTGGATGATTGGCACTTCCTCGCGGTCCATGCGAGACAGCCACTAAAAGTTACCCCGCAGGCCAGCGCTCAGAGAGAAGCTGATTACTTACCACCAACGAGACCTCGAGCATTTTCATGTCCGCATATCGAGAGTGGAGCGTACCGCAATTTCATATGTGAGACTGACATAATTATGAACTTCGTGTAGTGTGAATGCGTTGCTGTGCGCGTTATAACAATTATATCGCGGAATCCTTCGAAACGATTGCGCGCCAGATTGTGAAGGCTGCTTGATGAATGGTACTGCTATACATGGTAGTTAACATTTCTGTGTCTATTTATTTTTGTCACCTTTGTGTGCTTAACAAACCAATAGAAAATATTTTCGGTTTCCTAAGCACCGTTAACAGGTTGCAAACAAATGCGTACGATGTGCATGCGAGCGTTTTAGAGCGGTGTCTGCGTGCATGTACAGAATACTACAACGACCTGCGCTGCCGCAGAAGCATTAAACCTTGCCGTTTAAGATAATAACAATAAAAAAAACATTCAGCAAAGCCTTCTGCGGACGCAAAGACAAGTATCAGGAAATCGATCCATTGGCTGGCTATGAAACCGGACACCGTTTTCAAGGCCACAAGAGATCAAATTAGAGTTCTCACGTGCCCCTCGAATCTTTGGGCAAACCATACTGTCTCCTTCCCACTATTTTACAACCGTATCAGCCGAAACACAGCCTGTTGGAACCGAACCATCAGACGCGGCAGCCGTCGCGACGAGGCGCGCTCGGAGCAGTCAGGAGGCGTGCAATGGCGGCGTGCTCACGTGACCAAAGATGGCAGCCCCCATGATACGGCGCTGTAAAGCGTCTATAG
>JARKHS020009540.1:0-246555 GCA_030143305.2 Amblyomma americanum | reverse complement strand
ACGGACTCATGCAAACACTCCGTTCACACGAAAAGCAGATCCAGTTTACGGAGCATGCATCGGACGTGGATGACCACCTGATACATCTCTGGGAAGCTCGCCGCAGCCTCACTAAACGATGGCGGCGGCAAAAATACATTCGTAAGCTCCGCGCTCACTTCTCTGGCCTCAATCAGCAAGCTGCCGAGTATGTTGCCCAGCTCGCTGACAATAACTGGGTAGTCAGATGCAACAGTCCAGCAAGAAAGATGTCGAGCCGCAACACTTGGCAGCTCTTTAGGAGTCTCATAGACCTTACACAAACACGCTCGGAAACCCAGAAACACCCCCCTCGCGCGATCCATAACCTTTAAGGAAACACAGAGCAGCTAGCGAACGTGTTACGCTCACAATACCTCAGTCAGGACCCAGATCCGCGCGGTCAGGGTTATACTTATCCAGGCAGCGATAATCCGGAACTGCATCCAGCTTCACGATCTTCGCGCGCCTCTTGCCAAAATGCGCAGAAGAACGGCGCCCGGGAGGAATAAGGTCACAGTCAAGCGGTTGGCAAACCTCCCCAATCAGGCATACGAAGCCCTATTTAAATATATCAACGCCATTTGGACCGAGGACACTTCGTTGCCACCCGATTGAAAGACATCATTGGTAACCTTTATCCCGAAGGCGAGGAAACCGGTAAACACAGACAACCTCCGGCCCATCTCCATCATTTAATGCGTAGGGAAACTGATGGAAACGATGGTCCGCGACCGCCTCTTCGAATATCTCGAGAGCAAGAACACCTTCGCCGACACCATGTTCGGCTTCCGACCTCATGCGTCCGATCAAGACATAACTTTACAGCTTCACTGCGAGGTTCTCGAACCCATAGAACACCCGCACCATGCGAAGATAGTCCTACCACTCGATCTGAAGGGTGCGTTTGACAATGTTTAAACACACCGTCATATTAAAACATCTTAGCGAGACCAACTGCGGTCCACGTACATTCAACTACATCAAACATTTAATAACAGACCGCTTGGCGTATATTCGCATACAAGAGTCCGAGTACGGCCCGTTTCAGATGGGAACTCGGGACACACCACAAGGCGCTGTGTTGTCCCCGCTTCTCTTTAATATTGATTGCCATGATGCACCTCCCGGCACAGCTGGCGGGTGTCGGCGGTGTTCAGCATGCACTGTACGCCGACGACATCACCACCTGGGCTACTAGAGGAAACATAGGAGAGATGGAGGAATACCTGCAAGCAGCGGCAAACACAGTAGACCACTACACTACTTTACTGCGACCTCCAGTGCTCCCCGTCCAGGTCTGAATTTGTGCACATTCGACATTCTCCGAACTGCAAAATCTCCGTTCAGCTCTCTCTCTCTCCAGCGGCCCCATCCGTGAAGCGCAGGAGCTGCGCATACTCGCTCTCTTCATTAATCAGCATCGCAAGGCAGACACGACCCTTGCCAAACTCCGCAAAGTCGGTGACCAGGTGGGCCGAATGGTTCGCCGCGTTTGCAACAAACGAGGAGGGTTGCGAGGTTAGGATACGGTGCGGCTCACCGATGCATTCGTAACTAGTCGAGTACTGTACTCGACTCCTTACCTCCGCTTACGGGAATATTGACGAAGATTGCTTGGAGGATGTACTACGCAAAATTTTCAAGAGAGGCCTCGACTTGCCGATCTTCCCTTCTAACGCGCGACTGCTCACGTTGGGGATTGTGAACACCTATCGGGAGCTTCGCGAGGCGCATCTCGTTAACCAATACACGCGTGTCGCACAGACCGTATCCGGTCGCCGCCTCTTGGACCGGTTATATATCAAACATGATCATCCTACGATGGAGCGGTTCGAGTGCCCAAACTGTGGAGACGCTCCCTTTACGTTCGACCCCTTCCGACTAAGATGAACGATGAGGATCATAATGATCGGCTACAGGCGCGGGCGGATGCCCTGAACCTCCACTATGGCTCAAAGAACCACGTCTTCTACGTCGACATTACAGGCTCCTACAACTCCAGGGGGAAATGGTACACGGCTGCAGTCGTACACGAGGAAAACACGTGGACGGCAACTCGTTCAGAGTGCTCAGCTCAACTCTTGAGAGGAGGTAGCGATCGCACTCGCAGCCTCCCATCCCGACTCTAAAATCATCCTCACAGGCTCTCGCGGAGCCTGTCGTAAATTTGAGTTCGGTTGGATCACTCTACTTGCTCACCAAATTCTTCACCAGAGTACCCTTGAGGCAGCCCGCGCACTCACTTACCGGGCGCCAAGCGTTTCTTGGGAGGACCTTAACCTAGATCACAGCCCTATTCTTTCTTTTAAGCAAATTACTGAGCACTATCGTGCTGAACACGAGCGCTACCCGGTCCCATGAAGGGACTAGGTAAAGCTGGCGAAAGAACTCTCCTTAGGATCTTTACAAACACCCTGCTGTGCCCCGGCGGTTCCCAAGCACTTAGACTCTTCTTTTGACGGCCGCTGCTCATTCTGTGGGAAGGTGGCCGACACTTTTCACGTGGTTTGGGCATGCAGGCAAAATCCTTCTCTCGACCCATCACCCCTTTCCCCTATCCGAGAGGACCGGGAGGCGGCTTCTGCTCTTTTGCCTGGAACTATCGGCCCAACAGGCCCTGGTTCGGCGGACCTGCGCAGCGGTCCGGACCATAGGGGGGTCCCGGAATGAGGGACTCCGCCTTCTATTTTAAGGAGCGAGACCCACTAGGGGCCTCTCCCCGAGAACCTCTTTGTATATATAGCTCAATAAATGCTTTTCACCACCACCCACCATCACATTATTGTTCTGTCTTTTGTCATGTTTTCCTTCTACGTCCCCTCTTTGCGTTCTTCAGGTGGCAGCTTTGTATCTTATCACTCTTTATAGGAAAAAGAAATTAAAAGATCCAGTGATCTGAGGCAGCATTAAAATCGCGAAGAAAGCATATTGTTTAAGCATTGTCAACGTGCTCTTTATACCATAAAGCTTTTCGAGTGCTTGAATATTCCTGTCTGTTTGTTCTCAGTTACATTTAACTTTTCCAGGTGTCGCAGGCTTCGCCGATTGTTAACTCAGCCACTTCTGTATAAAAATGTTATTTTTGAGGAGGAGGAGAAGAAAAACTTTTTGTACTCCAGTGCTTATTTCTGCGGTTTTGGGGCATCTTCAGAGATGTTCTCTCCTTGGTTGTATCCCCATCAGTAATCTCTATTGAGCTCGTCCAATTTTATTTAGTGGTCGGTAGCCCTCAGTCCAAGGCTCCGCTGGCCACAGCCGCCCTGTGAGCTCGCTGTACAAGGCCATGTTTGTCTTCACAGCAGTCGCTTGACAGTGGCCTCTCCCATTTCTCCGCTCTCGGGTTTTATATTTTGGGGACCACGTCTCTGTTTTGACAGCACATGTGATGTGGTATAGTGTGGGTTTTTCGTCACACCAGGGACATTTGTCCGCCTATACCGTAGGGTGCATTTTGTTTACTATGTATAAATTTGGGTAAGAACCTGTCTGTAATTGCCTGCAAGTGACAGCTTCCTCTCTGTTGAAAGGTTTGTGCGGCGGAGGATACCGGATTGTTCTGCCTCTATAGTTTTATAGTATAACCGAGTACTCCTTGGATGCTGGCGCGAGTTCCGCGGTCTCGTCGGATGCCCGGAGAGCTGTGTGCATTCCAGCTATGCTGTCGGCCTCTTGGTTCGCTGCCACTGCCGTGCGTCCCGGTACCCGCACAACATTGTGTGTGGTCTTCTCAGTTTCTTCTTCGTTGTTTTTAATCATGTCGCTCGCTGCGAGCAGTATACGGAGCGCGTGACGGCCTATACTACCACTCAGGTAAGTTTTGAAGAACGGAAATGGCCACTAACTGCTTTAGATCTCAGTGCACACCTCAACTGCGCCGTAAGGGAAGGGACGACCGTGGAAATTAAAGAAGGCAGAGAGAAAGGGACGCCTTAGTGGGCAGCGCTAGATTAGATTCGACCACCTGGAGGTTGTTAACGTGCACTGACATCGCTGATCACTACGGCGCCTTTTACATTTCGCCTCCATCGAAATTCGGCGGCCGCGGTGGATTGGCACCCTGTTACTCCAGCTTAACACTGACCTAAGAGCATCTCTCAGCCATCGCGACACCACTATCAAAGAGCATGTCGACCCGGAAAAGCAAGAAACATGAGGCATTGACACTGCATGTAGCCGCAAGCAAAGCGCACGCGGATATCCTGTAAGGTCATTCATGGTTGGCTGATGCACAGGATAGTAGAAGCATCCCAAATGGAAGCATTTGTACGCAGGGCCTACAACTACAATGGAAGTGCGATGTCAGTGCACGTCAAAGAACCCCAGGTAGTCGAAATCTCCGGAGCCCTTCACTACGGCGTCTCTCATAGCCTGAGTTGCTTTGGGACGTTAAACCCCTATAAACCAACAAACCAACCATTGTTGGTTAGTGCACAGGCTAGTAGAAGCATCCCAAATGCAAGCAGGTGTACGCGGGGTCTAAGACAGCGTCGAAACCTGAACTACAATGGATGGTCTCGGATCAACTAGCGATAGCGATTTTATAAGCCTGAATGCTATGCTGGTCATGCTGATCGTGTGGTGTGCATCGTCTCTCCGGTCCTCTTCACCTTTCGTGCATCTACTACACGTAGGGTGAGCCAGATAGTGGCGAGTGCAGCTGATATAATCTTCGCGCGCGCGCCCTACGATACTTATTTCGCTGTGTGGGCCTCGGAACGACACGTGATTTTGTCGAAGACACGAAGATCAGGCGCATGTAGATTTTTATCAACGTATCGTTGATGCATAGTTCATTGGGTGTTGCCTGGAATGTATACGTTCGTATGGAAGACAACCTCGCATAGTCATTCTTTGGCGAAGCGGCATTACGCGGTACGAGCACTTCCATAGTGTTAGACACATCATGACCTGATTAATGTGACAGGCTTGCCAGTAGGTGCTCGGGACGCTTCAATCACGATTAGTATGGTTCCGTCCCTAAAACAAGTTTTTGGCATCAAGGATCTCAGAATGTCACCGCCCTAAAGAGCCTGAAGAACGCCGTTGTAGGGCCTGCTTTCAAGAAATAGACGCGTATGATGCAGTTTCTAAGGACTGAGCGCCACTTTTCGCGGACTTAGTAATTTTGGCAATAACGCAAGTAGTCCACTTACTACGAACATCGGATACAACGAACGAAATCTGCGTGACCGTCAGGTTCATTACAAGTTGGTTCGACTGTATACGCGAATCACGGCACTATAACTGCATAGCGGATACATACTACAGCTTCAGTCTGTCCGAATATGCCTGCTGGTGTATCGAAAATAGCAAACAAATTTATGCAAATACACACAGAAGTTGAAACAGAAGCTGTGAGAAAAGAGAAATATAATATTAGCACATTCCACTCTTATGGTAACTTCAGAATTCCCATAGTTAATCCCAGGTCTCATTCACTCCGAGGACATACCCAATAATTCTCGGCAGAGAGAGAGAGAGAGAAATAACATTTATTAGCACCCGTCAAAAGGATGATGGGTATCCGAGGCGCCGCTCGGTCCCAGCGATGTCCTCCCCCTGAGCCGTCGACCGCGATTTCTTGGAACTCAGCAGCGGTAAAGGCGAGACGGATGTCTTCTCGTTGTTGATTGTCGTCCTCGTTGTGAAGCAGTGCCTCCCAGGACTCATCTGTTCTGTCAAGTTGTCCAAAGCCCGGACATGTCCATACCATATGGATCATGTCCGCTATGCCGTCACAACGTTTGCCCCTGGGGCTGAAAATCTCAGGGTGCCACTTGCTATAAAGCTGAGGGTTAGGGAATACTCTGGTTTGGAGCTTGCGCCACGCAACCTCTTCGTTTTTGGTTAGCTGCTTACTTGCTTTTGGAAGTACCGCTCGGCCTAATTTGTAATGGTTTAGGATTTCCTAATACGTGTTAAGGTCGTCATCTAACTGTAGGAGCTCCTCATCGCGCGAGGGGGACGGGGTTGTGCACGAGACGCCACTGGGATCCCGGAAAGTGCCTAATTCTCGAGCCAGTGCGTGCGCTTTCTCGTTTCCCCTCAACTCTTGGTGCGCTGGTGTCCAAATGAGCGCTATCAGTTCTGCCGGTGGTGGACTGCCGGCCAACACTCGTGCTGCTGTAGCTGAAATGCAGCCCGCGTCAAAATTTCTAATCGCTGATTTTGAGTCACACACGATAATTTTAACCTGTTGTTGAGTTAGAGCCAGCGCAATGGCCAACTCTTCCGCCTCCGTTACTGTCGAGTGACTAGTGCTGCAGCACGCTACCGGGCCTCCGTTTTCCCTAGTGGCTACCGAAATGTGCCCCGAACTGTTTGTGCATTGTGCGGCATCCGTATACAAGACATCCTGTCTGCCCTGAAAGCGGGCTTGCAACGCTACTGCTCTTTCCTGCCTCCGGCTCTCATGGTAGATGGGATGCAAAATCGTTTTCGAACGGGAAAATTTTATGACCGCAATTTTTGCATATGTTGTATCATTTTGCTATAAATATCAATACATCCGCAATATCTCACGTCGACAGGCTTGCATTTTTTTCTATGCAAGAATTTAATATGTTAAAAAAGCGTTCCGTATTGGCTTTCTACGGCAGTCTTAACTGCTCTATGAGAGCGATGGAAGCACTAGAAAGAACAGTTTTGCTACATATCAGAAGAACGAATGTTTACCTTCAATATTTCCATTTCCGCACCTTAAAGTTTTTCAATATTCGAAATTTTTATTCATGAACGTTGCACATGAATATTGATGACCGCTTGATTAGCTATGTGGATATCGCGATGATGCAAGAAAAACATTCATTTTCAGTACGTGTTCCGGGTAGGAAAAGAGTGGTGTTGCAGACTATACTCTTCAGACTCATTCCACGTGGGAACTATGAACATGTGTTGCTATCATCACGACAATGCCTTTTCTTTCTGGTTTAGAAATGCCTGCATAAGTGTTACGTGCCCTCTTCAAGCCAGCGCCCATGGTTATACAGCACTTCCGACAATGGCCTATGCGAGTGAGCACGGGCACCCGAGTTTCACTTAATAGGGGCAAGTTTACTTGTATTCGTCCTAATTGCGAAGACCGTAGTACAGTCAAGAATGTTGAGAACGGTTACCAAACGCGAATATTAAGGACGACAACATTGTAGTTTTCACTTAGGTGTAACTGAGAAAGAACTCAAAGCTAGAGCCCTTAGTCATAGAAAGTTAATTAGGAAAACAGACACAATTAGAGTTTGTTCCTACGGTGTCTTAATTTTCACTCACAAATCGCTGTCAAAACTTTCGTACTCTGCGTCCATTGGTCGAATAGTGAATCAGGCCAGTTATGTAAGCAATCACTGGAGCAAAAAAGCTCGTTCCGAGAGAAATATCAGAATAAACTATAATAATAATGACATAATAATATAATGATGCACAGATCTAAGCAAGCCTAAACGGGATGAATAAACTACTAAGAACAGCTGGGTAATCACCTGAACCCTGATGCCTATTGATCAATGATCGCATATCAACCGAGTGATCAACTGCAAGGGTCTGTCTGCAAAAAAAAAAAACAAGGAACAAAGGACTTATCGAGCGACCGTAAAAATAAGTGGAAAGGTGAACATATGCCATGTATCCTCACAAGCGTCCCTTCACGCCACAGTGCATCAACTACGTGGCACAGTAATGTTCACGCAGTCGGTAATTTTCGCCAAATCTTTGCTTTTCGGGCACTCGAATGCAGTCTCAAAATCCGCGTTGCCTCTTAGCAGCTCGGTAACCAACGTTTTTGCGAAGAATGCGCTGCTGCAACGGTAGTATGCAAAGCGCGCGTAGAACTGTGCTTCGGACATCCGGTGGATGTCCCAGACGTCTTGAACTTTGTACCAGCTTGCTTTTGCAGCCGCTGGTGTGGCGTCCTCTGTAGAGGCGGTGACTGCGGCTCCAACAATGGCAGCAATTTGTAGGCCGTGCTTGTGCCCCACCAGTGAATGCATGCTGTCGAGGAATTGGAGATCGATTGAATCTCCGAGAAGGCAATCCCTGCATGAAAAGTATCGGCACAACTTATCAACAGAAAACAACGAACCAATTTCAAAGATTTTTGCATGTCGTTGTTACATAAAAAAATTCTATACCATTTCATCATCAGCCTCACTGCGGTCACTGCAAGACAAACCCTCTCCTATAACTGACCAGTTAACCATGTCTTGGGCCAGCTGCGTCATCCTATCCCCACGAACTTTCATCTGCTCGCCGAACTTTCTACAGCCCTTGCTACACTTGCGTTCTTTCGGAGTTCAGTTGGTTACACTTGACGGCCACAGTCACCCTGCCTTCATAATACATGCCCTGCCTTAGACGATATCTTATTGATTTTCTTTA
The DNA here is from genome assembly GCA_030143305.2 of Amblyomma americanum. Taxonomy (NCBI): domain Eukaryota; kingdom Metazoa; phylum Arthropoda; class Arachnida; order Ixodida; family Ixodidae; genus Amblyomma; species Amblyomma americanum. The sequence goes on along the minus strand of JARKHS020009540.1, from coordinate 238,164 downwards.
GGACGTCATTAACCCGCGTTTATTCCTTGCCCCAAACTGCCCTCTTCCTCTCTCTTAACCCTACACCACTAATTTTCTTTCCATAGCTTTATGCGTTTCCACAATTCAAGTTGATCCCTTTCGTTAGTTTCTACGCTTGTGCTCAATAGTTAAGCGCAGTTGAGATAATGCTGTTATATACTATTGACTTACGGGATACTGGCAAACTGCCATTGATGATGATCATCATCATCAGCCTGACAACACCTACCGCAGGGCGAAGGCCTCTCCCATGTGTCTCCAATTATTCTTGTCCTTTGCTAGCTGCGGCCACCATATCCCCGCATACTTCTTAATCTCATACGCCCACTTAGCTTTCTGCCGCCCCTTGCCTTTTCTTCGAATATACACATGTAAACATGTGTGCATTAAGTACACATTGTTAATTCATTTATCCAATGCACGACCAAGAAGTGGAAACAAATTCACTGTTCAGCTGGCATGAATAGTGATTTTTAGCATCTTAATGCGCTGTAAGCATTATAAGAAATGAACATGCTATATTTTAGATACTTAGATGAATTTATTTTTGTTATTTTCTTGCTTGATTAACTGTTTAGTTATCTCCTCTAGAAGGCCCTATGCTTTACGATAATAAACAAGATAAAGCAGTTTGCGAGCGGCGTATTAACATATCTTGTCTCTAGAGGTGACCAAATATAATCATTCTGAAATCATTTATTGCTATCATCGGTAATCTGTAATCATGTTCTCCTAGCCACTGCGCAAAGAGTGAAATAAATGTTATTTTGAGTGACGCCAAGATCATAACCGAAAGTTGCCACTCATGGTAAGACGCTTTTTAGCTGTGGCTTGTCTTTGTTTTTCGGCATTAGCGCCGGCGTTTCGACATATCTCACCTGTGAGACTCCAACGCTGTCTTCGTTTCTCGAGACCAGTCCTTCCATTCGGCCACTTTGGTCCACAGCAACGCTGCCATCCGACTTGCAATCACAGCTGCGTCGGCGAGCAACGGGTCGGTGGTGCCCGAACTGAGCCAACCGTAGCCCGGCGACGACACGTAGAGGGTGGTCTCGTTCACGAAGAACATGCGGTCCACAACTCTGTTCTCGCTGTCATCGTTAATCCAGGGAGCGCCTTGTCGTGCCTTCTCCTTTTTCGCGTCAAACTCAAACTTCAACGCAAGGAATAAATTCCGCACGAAGCCCTGCGTAGACATGTTGGGAACGGCGGGATCCCGGAAGACGAGGTCGCCGGGTAGCATGAGAGACATGTTGCGGACCAAGTCCCGGAAGTGTTTCGTGTCTCTGCCGGCCGCGACTACCCGCAGGATATGGCGGTGTTCCACGAACCTACGCCGTGTGGTCTCGAAGATGTTGTGCAGCTGGCGATCTTTGGCGGGTGTTGCAAGCGCCGCCATGTACGTGATGCGCCATAATTGAGTGCTTCGAAATGCATGTGTCAGGCAGATCTCCTCGCTAAGCATTGTTGGTGAATTTACCGTGTTGCCCATTTGAATATAGCGCATGGTGTTCAAAGCGACGACAAGCAGCATGTAGCACAAGGATATAGGCTGGTTTCGTGGGTCGCTCAGGATCCGTATGTCTGCAAGGAGGCTGGTCTTCGAGCCCACGCGTAGTGTTTTCAGTTGGTCAGTGTCAATGAGGAACTCGAGCAGTGTGCTCTTGAACTTCGGCGCCTCCAGGTCACCGAAAGCTTCCGAGATCTCCTCCAAAGACGCCGACTCTGACTTGGCCTTGGCACGTGGAAGTTTCTCTTCCCACTTGTAAATCTCTTCGTCGGTGTAGTTCGTGCCAAAGTGGGCATTAAGAGCGGAGAGGGCGACGGCGCTGCACGCAGCGTCGCAGTAACTCCTGTAGTTGATTACCCGGAGTGCCACTCTGTCAAATCTGATCCACCTTGCTAGGCTACCAGGGCCACGGTGTATCATAAAGAAGAACGAGAGATGGTACCGCTTATGAGCCGCCAGCGCAAACCGAAGTAGATCTGCGCCACTCATTCGCTTGGTGTAGTTGACAATTTCAAGTACGCCTGCCACAGCATCCCTGGCTCGCCTATCTTGCTGCCATATCTCATGGATACATGATGTGAAGAGGGCGTGGAGCGCTGCCGCAGCCTGACTGCCGTATTTCTGGGTGCCCTTGATGATGCTGGAGTGGACATCCGCCTGCAAAGCAATTCCGCGAAGACACAACAGAGTGTTTATTAAGCAATGCGATAATACGGTCCCAGGTTCGTCGTCAGCGTAATTGCTCTTTCTTAGGAGCGCTACGGGACTCAATAACTATTGTTAATTCCTTCCATCTTGAATTTAAATCCATTCGTAGGTTCTGATTATACCTGCAGTATGAGGTTCATCTACTTTCCACTCATTTATCTTTCAGCCAAAAAGTGATTAGATTATTGATATCCTATTGATGAACACCATAGGTAAAAAAGTAGCAATATTACCATACGCATTCCTTGGTTTCGATGACTCTTAGCTTTCTTTATTTGTAGGTCGTAACGAGCCCCTCCTTTTCTTATTGACCTCTGCTCAATAGGTTCACGGGGTCCTCGGTTCCCTCAGTCTTGATGCCACATGTAGCATCAGAGGGTTCTAGCACAGCTCCTGTCCTTACCATTCGCTCCCGTTCCACGTGACACTCGACATAATACAGGACGTACCTCGTTAGCCGCTGTGGACGAGGGTGGTGTGGCGAACACTCGCATGGTTAGGTCACAGGCACCGTAAATGGTACCGAAAGTTGAACACTGGAGACTCGTCGCCTTAGCTCAGTTAGTAGAGCACCGGATGCGAAATTCGGAGCTCATCGTGTCGGATGCCACCGACGTATGTGATTTTTCGTTCTGCTTCATAAACAATTACATTTCAGCCGTAAAGTAATTCCACGATTAATTTCCATATTGATCAAGCCGCACTTAGAACTAAATATAGAAACATTCCCCTATGTTTTCCTGTGTTTCAATGACTGCTGGCTTTATTTTGTATTTCTTAACCAGTCGCTTATTTGCTTTCACTTGTCTGTGGAAATCAAGAGCGGTGAGACAAATGCCTCCTCTCTCGCGTGCGTTGAGAAGGGCGGACGGCTCCATTGATTAAGCGTTCATGCTATAATATTTTAGGCGATAAAATTTCTTTTAACGCGGGAGCGTTAAGGACCCTGTCAAAATTCGCCATCTTCATCGGCCTCGCCACAGCCTAAGGCTGCCGCGGCTCCGTCGAGTCGTTAGAGGCTCAAAAACCCCAGAAGCACCATCGACGGGGACCTGGCGAAGCATGACAAAGCGGAACCTTTCGACTTCTCGAAAAGGCCGCCAGGGGCGCTTTTAGTAAGTGCGACGTCATCGTTCGTCCTTGAGAATGTATACTCGGAAGTTTCTATTGCGTAAGAGGCCTCTAGGAGCAGTGCGGGGTTATGCCTTGATGTGGATGGTATAAAGATCGGGCGTAATTATGATTAACTCTTAAGGAGAGTCTTAACAGCGTTCCAACTTTTAATTCCTTCACGACGCGTGGGTGCAAATGCGAAATACAGAATATCGTCCGCACGAACAGCTATGAATAGCATTTCGCTGCAGATGGGTCCTGGTGAGAATATATACCGGACATAGCTATCTTTGATCGCCATATTAGTAATCTCCCGCCTTTGCTAATCATACACTTAAAATTATTCTCCATTCGGTCTGAGCAGTGAGTGCTCGAGATTATTGGTTCCTTATCTTAACGCGGATTATGTGAGCCTGCCGGTTAGAGCCTTGTATTGGAAGCGGAGAGGCGCACAGCTACAGAGCTCGGGCGCAAAGCACACCAGGAGTGCACCGGTGCTTATAGGCTAACTCCAGCGCCCACCTAGCTTCTGCCAGGCCACCTTCTGTTATAAATGCCACCTTACGCAGTGGCTTATACGGCCGAGAAACATAAAACGAAAATCCCGAACGCGCTGAGAAAACGTCAATCCTGTCTTTGCTCATTCGAGTTCATCCATAATCACCACGCACATATAAACAATTTTTAGCTTTTTTTTCTCTAGTGAACTCATTTCAACTAAGCTGTTCCTCTTTAACTCTTACAAGCTCCTCCAACTAAACGTAGCGTATTAAGTTCGGCTCGTATGGTTTTTCTTAGCTTTCCAACCACTGTTCACGCCCTAACCTAAACAAAAAAATTGTATGTTACATGGCAACCGATGTCGAGCAAGCATATTTAATTCTGCAGCCTCCAATTCGAAGCAGTGAGAAAACCAACATTTGATAAGGGTGGTATCTCTTTTTTTAGCCTAGATATCCCCGGAACATAAGAGTTTGTGCTCCCTTCTGAGTAGTGTAGGTCCAGGCATATGACTCTTGCCATTCGTTCCAATTTCAACATAAAAGTTATTCGCTTCTTAAGTGCGTGATAGTAGCTCGCTTTCATACCTCTCGTAGGCGGCTTACAGAAACGTGGTTTTGCGTGCACTCGTGTAATGAAAAATTTTGCCAATCGGTATTGCTAAAGCATTCTGAAAGCACAGCAACATCGTTAACTGTGACAAAATTCTGGCAAAGTATTGCTGGCTAGGAAAATCAGAAAAGTGACGATTTTTCCCCGTTTGTCTTGGTGTTTTCGGAGCCATAAATCTATAACAGTTTCTGGCACCTTCCGTTTCAATAATTTGCACAAGGCAGGACTGTGCACTGAAGCCATCATGGCGTCAATTCGTAAGCTCGTGGAGAAGGACAGAAACATTATCGACATATCTGTAACACTGATTACTTGTTTCGTAGTGTAATCAGTGCGAATGTCGCGAGGTCGGTCGCGGGATGCATACGTCCAAGAGTGCAGGCCAGCCAAAAACAAGAGAGCACAAAAAAAACATGTTCTTAGCCCTAAATCTGTGCCAAGTATTTCCACTCATGGGATCCTAATTTTCCCTCCTATCTCCTTCGTGAGATCTATCACAGCTACTACACCGTAATCCTCAACCACATATACCCGTACAAACTCACCAGCATGTCGTTGGCCACGTCGTCGTGAACGAAGCCGTCGTCGAGGGCGTGCTTGCAGATGTACGCGAAGAAATCTCTACAGGGTCCTTCTTGGGTGTCGATGACGGCGAACAGCTTGGCCGCTTCGCTGGAGCAGCAAAACGGCTTCTCGGTACGACTTGTGTCGTGCTGCTGTTCGGCTGTCCAGTGGACCGCGAACCACACCAGCGCGCCAATAGCTGTGGCCACGAAGACGCCACAGGCGCAGCCAAGGCAGATGCCGGACGACCACAGCCCTTTGCTGTGCAAGACGGAAGTCCGAGTCGCCGGGCGACCGCTGCTGAGGGGCGACAGTAGGTCTTCTCCCGTCGGTTGACGTTGCATCGCGTCTGCCTTTTCCTTCTTCTGGACACAGGCTTCCAGGAGCTGGTGCTCTTTTGCTCGAGATGCCAGCTAAATGGCTCGCGCTCTCAATGGGCACAGCTGCACACAGAGAAATTGCGGAACAAAAAAAAATAGCGTGCGCTAGGGCTCAAACTATTTCATGGACCCCACTTTTGTTTTCGCTGTAGAACAACAGCGCATTAAGTTCGGTTCTACTATTGGTTTTAACAGGTTTCCGGCCCTGGCAGGAGGCGTTTACAGGCTGCGGCTATATTGTTACGGAAGTAACAATATGTCTGGTAAACAGGACAAGAAATATGAGCATGAAAAGCCTACCAATGTTCATTGTTGGACAAAAGCCTCTGTCATATTTCTCCAATTCATTCTCACTTGTGCCAGCTGTGGCCATATCGCAACAACTTCCTTATATCATCCGCCCTCCTGGGCTTCAGCCGTCCCTTGCTCCGCTTCTCTTCTTTTTGAATCTATTCCATTATCCGAAGGGCTCATCTGTTATCTTGACTTCGCATTACATTCCCCGCATTTCCATGTTCATTTATTCTGTTTGTTTGGTACTAGAAAGTCATTGCCTAATATATATTACGTGTCCTTTGGACGTAACATGCCACATCTAACCGTCTGTTAATTTTATCCCGCCTGGGGTCCCAATGGACGCCATGGGGCGACAACGAAGTGTCCCCGTGCGGGAATGCTTTGGTGCGCTTGCTCGCCTGGGTTTAATAAAATCAGTGGCGAATTGTGTCCTCTATCTGGAAGCTCGCATACGAGACTGGAACTCTCGCTTCCATCTTCTCACAGTGCGCACCTTCTTACGGGGACTTAAGCCAATGCCTGGAGTGGCTCCCCCAATTTTTTTACTAAGCCTGCTTAGTTTCTAGATGAACATTGGCCGCTTTACAAACTGCCTCAATTTGTGTTTACTGAACACCTTTTGTATAGAATTGCAATCTCACTTAGTCTTTGCAATGAGTCAGCAGTTTGCAGGCATCATCCGCAGTTTGCTTCGGCCATACGTTTCCCCTATATGCAAAGCACTTGTCTGCCAATGTGCTAACCGGAACCCCTTTCTGGTTAACATCCTTGTCTTTCCCTCCTCCTCTTTATCTATCTATCTGTGCTAAACGGTCTCCTGGAGGAATATCTGTTTCAGTATTCGAGCCATGCTGCAATTTTCACAGGTGCCTCTCAGCAAGGCGAAAAGGCAGCAGTAGGTGTTTATTCCTACACACTAGATTGGAGTTACTCTGTACGTGTCCCTGATTATACAGCAGTTTTCGCTGCTGAATTTCTCGCTATTTGTTTGGCCTTTCAAACAGTTCCCAGCAATATTTCTAATGTTATCATTCTCTCGGACTGCCTCTTAGTCTTGGCTGCACTAGAAAGTTCGGCAACTAGTCTCCTGTACCGATCCCTAATGGACTTTGTGCCACGTCATGTAATAGAGGTGTGCTTTCAGTGGATCCCAGGTCCCTGTGGCATTACTCCAAATTCGATAGCCGATTTCTTAGCGAAATCAAGAAGTCAGCCATAAAGGGAAATGTTGGCATGTCGTTCCGAACCTCACCCTTCTGACCACGTCCCGTTATGAACGTTATTAAATACACCATTACCTGAGCGATGAGCCCAGCCTTGGTACAGCGGATTTCGAGCATTTGAAATTCCCATGGAACATACATTCCTGCGCATCAAGACAATGTGAGGTTTCCATGGCGCTGTAGCGCTATAGGATTCCACACCTTAATCTATATATATTTAAGCCGTTCTGGGTTCACGCCGTCGAATCTATGTGCGTCATGCGGGGACGCTGAAACGATAGATCATTTCATCCTCTACTGGCGGCGGTTTGCACGGCAGAGAATTCAGTTGTTGCAAATCCTCTCGCTAAATTAGGGCTGCCGTTTACTCTTCCCGTCCTCCTCTCCTTCGGTGCAACCATCAAAGGGCATGCCATTAAGCAGGTGTGTCAGCTTCTTCACAAGTATATCGTTGAAACAGGGATATTTTTGTGTTAACTTCTCGATGCTTTTACTTTGCTCTCAAAATTTTCTTTCTGATTAATTCTTAAAATTTATTTATTCTACTCGCCCCGCTTTGTTTCCTTGATTTTAATTACGATTTCCTCAAGCTCTCTCAAAATTCGTGATTTTCTTTTTCTCTCAGAGTCTTCTCAATTTATGAGCCGCTTGACAAACTTGAATGAGATTTTTCCGGTTTGCATCAGCACAAAACCCTGGCCAATCCCCCACCCTGGGTATGTGCCAATATTTGAGACAACAACAACAACAACAGCTCACTCGCTTTGGTCAGGCTACGGGTAGCAGCTCTGTGTTCCTAAAATAAATCCTGTACTGGCCCCAACTCAGCAGATACAAATACCGTCCCACTTTGCGTTCTTTCGTGCTAGCTGTTTATGTTTTGGAGAATAGATCGGGAGCATTTTGTTCTGTTAGGCACTTATGGTGCCTGCACACACTTACCTCCGTTATATATCTCATACAGCAACTACTACTACGGCTCTTAGTACTACAACTACTACCACCACAACTACCACTACTAACACCACAATTAACACTACTCTAACTGTTGCTACTACTGTTATTCGCACTACTCTATTATTACTACTAGAACAACTACTTCGACAGTAAAAGAATGACCATCATGGGAGGACAGGGCTGATCAAATCCAATCAAGGTTCAGGTATAGTTCTGTGATTGGCAAATCTACAGGCATGTGAAGGTTAAGCCAGCCAAATAGAGAGGAAGCGCAGCTGAGTATCACTAAAAAGTAGCGAGTGGTTTGCAGCGTGCATCCTTCCGCGTCGAGCTTAAGCTGAAATATCATGAGGATGCAATGGGCAACATGACGAAGGTGATGTTGGTGAGAGTGTCGATGACGATGAATTGAAGCCGTCTGCTGAAGAGATCAACGAGAAAGACGCGTGTAAGGAGCGAAGAAAGAAATGAGGTCTCTGAGGCCATTCTGTGGCGCTTCTATATGCCCGCATATTGAATCCTTGCGCCATATAGACACCGCGTAACTTTCTTGCGGGTCGCCGCAGAGGCTGAGTGGTTATGGCGCTCGGCTGCTGAACCGAAAGACGCCGGTTCGATCCCGGCGGCACGGTCGAATTTCGATGGAGGCGATATTATAGAGATCCGTGTACTCTGCGAAGTCAGTGCAAGTTAAAGAGCATCAAGTGGTCGATGCTTCCGGAGCCCTTCACTACGGAGTCCCTCGTAGCTTGAGTCGCTTTGTGGCGTTAAGCACCCTTAAGCAATAAACTCTTTCACAGTCCAAAAACGTCGTCTTGGTCCCATTACTACAGTTCGTGGTACGGCTGAAGATTGACACTCCTCGGCCGCTTCACATAAGCAGTCATTCGACCACGTAAATGGCCCTGTAAATGGCGGCACTGTAAGCGAGGTTCTCTCAGGTCGGCTACATCAAAGCCGATTGCAGCGCTACCTGTAATTCCGCTGCGTATTTTGTAACCCCGCTGTATGGCTGAGTGCAATGAACACGTATATTTTCAAGCACGAATAAGCTGCCATTACCATACTTTGCATATAAGAGGAAAGGAGACAGAAATAGAGGAAATAAACCTTAAAGAAACGTGGGAAGACGTTAAGAATTAAAGGGAAAAAAATGTAAACATTAATGACTAAACTAGGCTAAGCAACTTAATTGAAACAAAGGCAAGAGCTGTCATCCATTTCTCTCTGACACCGCGCGCGTACATTTTTTCCAGCTTCTTGTCTTCTCTGTCCCGTCTTCTCTTTTCTTATCTCTTTTCTTATCTGTCGTCTTCTCTCTCCTTCTATCTGTATTGACATGGTTTGTGACCTGGTTTGGCTTCCCATGGCTTGGTGCCTAAGCGGTTCAGGGCGAAGCCATGCCAAAGCAAGCCTCGTTAAGCCTTACCAATAATTGACAATTCCAGCTATTACAACTGCACAGGGCTTGGATTACACATTGGTGGGGTTCTCGCCGGAAAATGGCAGGCAGGCAGGCAGGCAGGCAAAATGAAGCAGGATATGACAGGGGAGGGCACGAAGGGCAGGCAGCTTTAATGCAATATTCTACCTAATTAATCCAGGGAAAGAAGGCGGCTCCAGCCAATGTCATCTCCAAGGAGATATTTATTTCAAAACAGCGAAAAAATGAAGAGAACAAAATTGCTGTCGTTAACTCCAAGGCGCCGTGGTGAATTGCAGGAGTAATGGCTCCCAGCGTTGACTATGGGGGGAGATAATAATTATAATAACAATAATGATAATAATAATAATAATAATAATAATTGTTTTATTGGGAAAGGAAATGGCGCAGTATCTGTCTCATATACCGGCGGACACCTGATCCGCGCCTTAAGGGAAGAGATAAAATAAGGATGAAAGAATTAAGAAAGGAAGAAAGAGGTGAATAATTTCGACCACCTGAGGATCTTTGACGTGCACTGACATCGCACAGCACACCGGACGTTTTAGCGTTTTGCCTCCATAAAAACGCAAGGGGAAGACAAAAAACAAAGTTGAGTGAAAGTGCATGTGTTGCCACACATCAGTACAGCATTAGTGTCTACGTAGGGCTTGCATCATAACGGCGGCAATTATTGCTCTGCCCCTTTATTGGCTGTTTTTGACATTTCGCTTAACGACTATAATTCAGCGACCCTCTAACAACTCAGCGGGGGAAATAATTAGTTTATAAACTCCAGCAAGTTCTAGTGTTCCGAACCGCAGCCGTGTTCTAGTCGTTGAGCATCCGCCTCGCATCCACCTCGCATGCGGGAATTTCGGAGTTCAATTCCCAGTGCCGCCGGGTGCCCAGTGGAGATACAATGGGTGGATTTCACGTGCCTGGTGCTCGGCCTCTTTAGCGTCAAATGCTCAGGAAATGTGCCTTTGACCTCACCGTGAGTAGAAGAAAACACATCCATGTGCAATGGCTCTCTGCTGCCTCGAATGCCCCTGCAGCCTCAAAAATCATCATAATAAGAGTGTCAGTATTCCTCAAGATTCTCAATGATTATGAGCAGTGTTGCTACAATTCCTAAAAGAAAATAAATTGAAAGTGACATTTTGGTATCTCTTGTAGATAAATTGGTCAGAGAGAATGTATTTGAATTTCTTAAGATGTTGTTGCCCCTTGAGGAGAAAATGAATGGTTAATAGATGCGTAAACTGCCATCTCCTCGCCAGCTGCCGGCGCGACAAGCGGGTACTAAGAGCACTCAATACAGCTCCTCAAAACCAGAGGATATATTAAATATTTCCCTCAATATAACATCGCACAGCCTCCGACTTTTCGTGTAAACGCCTCTGCACAGGCCCGCCTGCTAAAGAAATAAGCGTTTACAACCCGTTCATGGGGCACCAAACGTAGTGGAAAAGAAATTTAAAAAGGAATCAAAACCGAGCTGAACGCGCTCCCTTCGGAGCGGCGTCGTGTCATTACTGGATCCCGACACTCGAGCTCCGCTCTGGCTGCCTCCCGCGCCGCGTAGCGAGCAATTAACGGTGAGTGCCACTCCACGTGCACGAGCAAACAAAAACGCGCGCGAGCCGGAGAGAAAGCGCGAAGAGGCTGCGTTATATATATATAACCAACTCCGCAGTTAACAGACTCACTGCTGCCTTATCGAGAGAGCTGCTTTATCTGTTAAGTTGTGCGCATTACCGGTCAGGCGCCCGACGAGAACAGCTGCGCGCGTTATGTCGCGGAGGCTTAATACTCAGTCTGCTTAAAAGCAAGTAGTTCCGTGCAATGCACCGAATATGACCGAGGTAACTTTTTCTGCCCGGCTGCCTATCCACCTGTGCTCTTGTCTTTATGTCCGTGCGTCGGTTTGAATGTCCATACGTCTGTCCAACCGTCTGTCCATCCGTATATCCATCCGTCTATCCATACACCTATTTTAATATTCATCTTATTCTTACGCGGTAGAGTTAAGCGGCCCCCAAAACACCTGAGGTCGGCGTTGTCGGCTAGCGCTCTGAGCGGAAATTCGTGAGCACAAATCTGGCAGGTGCCGCCCAGAGAGCAACCTGGCAGTCAGGTGGACCGCTTAGGTCACGTAACCTTGCAGCGTCATCACAACCTGCCCACCAGCTGGCCAGCAAACTGCCCACCATGGCAGGTGGCAGTTAAATTAAACATTCGTCTCTCGGGAAGAGCTACCTGGGTCGCACAAGGCCCACCATTGGGAGGACCTCCCATCGCTGGGCAGTGGCGCATAGCTTAACCGCGCCAGAATAGATGCCCTGTCGGGAAGCTTGCTGACAAAGCAACCTCTCCAGTGGACGTAACTCCTCGAAATAGCCAAGATCTGTTGGCCACAGCACCGAGAATGACCGCCTCTTAAATGTTCTGAGAACTGAACTGGATATTACTTACGGTGGGCTACGCACCTCTCAATAATTGATTGGTCGAACATTAATAGCTAGAAAGTTAACTATTCACTATTAGTTAACCAGCCTGGTGGATAGCATTCCATAGCTGTATCCTGATGTACTACACGGGTCAAAGTTGGACTTATTTTTGAAAATGTGGCGGAGAGTTCCCGCCACTTCATTCCCGCCACCGGTTGGCCGGGTATTGCACTACCTCCGGGATCGGCATTGTCTTTAGCGCGTCTTTACTATCCTGTCTTTCTATCCCATCTTTAAACTCTCCTACTATCTGCACGTGGTAGCGATTGTGGCTCGGCTTGAGTCAGTGAGCAGGCCTGTGCACATTCCTTTCTTTTTTCCTGGCAGCAACAGACACACAGGCGCTGATAATGCTATGCCAGAAGAAGCGCTCTTGTTACTCAAAAAGGTCATTTTTTAAATTCTCTGAAGTTTTAGATAAAACGCGCTGTATACTTCGGCTTTTTGTCGCTCCTACAAAGACTGGGCCTGGGGCTGTCGAAAGTAGGACTACTTCAGAGCATCGGTGAGCCCGCTCACGAGCTCAGCTTTAGCAGCGGTGCCTGTAATTAACGGATTGGCTTCTTGGGCAAGTTCGCCCGTGTGGCGCTTCGCTGCGGGACAACCTGTTTATTAATCTTGCAAGACAGCAGGGAAGGAAGGTTGACTGCTTCTAGCCAGCCGGTTATGCGAAGCCCTTGTTTCGCGTGGCTGATCGAGTGTCAGCGCCGCAGGAGCTTCGACTTGCGCCGCGACAGGAGACGGGTGCAGTTGTTTGCGCGTTTTTATGCTTTCGTACACCAATGTTTTAGTCGTCTATCGCTTCCGTCAGTTTGTTAGGTGTGAACTCACAGCGCTGTCTTGCAGCTTTAGGAGTATTGGAGCGGGTTCATTTAGGCGTCAAAAGGAATAAAATTGCATATTTCTCAGCATAATCTGTATCTCAGCTGGCTGCTGCATAGCCAATAGAGAGGGAAAGCTAAGGACCAAACGACATGAAACAGCAAAACGTGACGCGACAGTGCACTAGCCACCGTACAAGCCTCGTGTCGTGTTGCCTTTTTTTGTCTTCGCGTTGTTGCATTTTAAACCTCTTTTTTTAAGTTCACAATATTTGTCTACTGCATAAACAGCCTATTAATGAAAGGGTTTGGTTATGTTCAGAAATGACATACAAAAAACCAATTTTAATGGTGGTTATACAACTACTAACAGGAAAATTCAGTGCTAGGTGCCATGATGAAGCCCGTGAACGCCCACGGGGGATCTAATCGTGAAGGGAGTGATGTGGCGCGGGCACTGAAATGCAGGAGTGGTTGCTTCCATTCTCGATCTTTTACTTTCTTGCCAAAACTCAGCTCCTTCGATCCCGAATCTCTTACTTTCTTCCCAAAACTCACTTTCTTGGCAAAACTCAGTTCTTTGACACAAACACCAAAATACCCGCGAATAAATAGGAATGGCATAATGAACAAGAAAAAGCTCTATTCTGGTTGGACTAGGTGACGGAACACATCTGCCAAAAGAGAGCCTTCGGAAAACTGTTTTTCGCTTCGTTACTTGCAATGACTGCTGCGGTTTCTTTTATTCCTTTTTGAAACAGACTCCCTCAAACCCCTGCAACAAACATGTTCTACTCGTATCGCCTTCTTGTACTATTTGACCACATTTCATGAGCAGACACATCTTGTCCTCGCATCGAAGATTAAAAATCGACGCAAACTGGCTCCGCCTACGGCCGTGCTTTATACAAGCCGATGAGAAAGGTAAAAAATAAAACAACAAGAAGGCCGCGATTCCGACACTATTCGGAAAACAGCGCGCTTACTTTGAACACTGCGTTGTTGATCTTTGCTCATTTGGGACTTTTATTTTTTTCCAGAATATTTTCAAGCAGGTTCTCATTCGTTTGTCCTAATATTACGCGACAGCGTATACAGCTTGTTCGGTCAAAAAGCCGTCGGCGTATAGTAGTCGGCACCGCGTGTCGGAAATTATCGGGGGGCTGCGTAAAAAAAACTGTATCATGGTAATTGGAGTCCTGGTGATTGATGATTGATTTGGATGTGATAGGCGATGCCAAATTATATAAATCGTAGTAATTATTGAAATAAATAAAGATATTAAACAATCGGAAAAAGGAATTCAAAGGTGTCAAAACCTCCATAATGAAAAGCTAATACTTCATGACGATAATTCAGAAAACCAAGAGTGTGTAATTTATTGAATAATTGATTGAAGGAATTGAAAAAAAAATGAAAAATATACTCAAAGGTGCCCAACTCCTCAGAATGAAAAGCCTAACCCTCTACTATATCGCGTCATACCCTTTAGACGAAGCTTATAAGTGTCCCCTCCAGTTTATTTTCTCCCTTCCTTTTAGTGCTGCTTGTTTTCTTCTTTCCCTTCCTTCTATCTTTGCTTTCTTTTTCTTTTTTATTATTTCCTTCAATACTGCCTTGGCCACTTGATCTAAGGTTTCCATCTTGTTTTATTAAGTTCCTTCATTCTGCCTTCGGTCTTTGTTTCATTGGTGCTTTCTTGCTTTTTCTTTCCTGATTTCTTTAGTTTTTTTTTACCTTTGTCTTTCCATTTCTTTGTTCTCCATTCCTCATTGCCTCTTTTCTTTTCCTATTGGTTTCTTCCCTTCAAGCTTTTTTCTACTTCCAGCCTCCTTCCTTTCTTGCACTCACCACCAGAGGTGCCAGTGTCGTGGTTCCAGCCACTGCACGGTAATTACTTTTCGTGCCAGCGCGTCTCCTCCGAGCCACTCGGCGGCAAGCCGGTCGTGCTTTGCTGAGCGCCGCGCGGGATCCGGAGTAATAACATGCGGGTGTCAAAACAGGGCCTGGTTGTCCTCGCTGCGGTCTCCGCTCCGCCGAACGAAGAGCGTCGTTATCCCATTATCAGCAGGCCCACAGTGTGTTGCTTTCTTTTAAAATCCAGCGAATTGACTCGAGCATGGTCCTGGTAAACCGCTTAAACGGCAAGTGCCACGCTGCTGTCGCATCGACTTGGCACACCCTAGAACACGTTGGTCCAACGTTATTTGATTTGTAATTGAAATAATAATAATAAACGTCTTCATTTTCCACAGAACACATTTACAATTTTAAGACAGGTCTGTCCAAGCCATAAAGGCTAGTAAGGCAGTGCCCGGCAGTCGGTGAATATACGAAGATATCGCAAAACAGGCGTGACGAAACAAGCAAACAACAATAACCTTAATACCAAAAGTCAACAAGAACAAAGAAACAGTTTAGGTTACCGACTTAAGGGTTTCTGAGAAATGCTTTGTGACAGCAAAGAAAGATTTTTGGTATATAATAATAACCACTGAAGTGGCCATAATGAGTGTAGCAGCAAGGTACCGTAAAACAAGGTTGATGTCGAAAAGAACTAACAAGAATGAAAGGAGCCAAAAATTCGCTGTCCCAAAAGTGAGCACGAATAAATATAGAAACGGGGACATCAAAAAAGGGCTGTTGTAAAATCGAAATAAATTGAAATCTTTATAAGAGATTACTAAAGAGTTTCTAGTAGGGGTGTTATATAATCTCAAAGGCGGGGAACTTCGTAGTATACAACGAAAAACAAAACAGACATACCAAAAGGGTAATTTCAACAGAGGAGCTTGAATCAATTGCATAAAACCTTTAGTAAAAGAACTGATTGAATTTAAATCTATAAAAGTCAATTCTAGGTAACGAAAAAGGACAATCTTCTGGAATATGTACAGTAATGCGGTACGTTTCGTTAGTATTGTTTACATGTTTATAATCGTGAAACGCTTAGGCTTAGCAGACATCACTAACAAACGAATCTTTGAGCTTTGCTCAGGCATGAACTGTAAAAACCGCTTAGAAAGTCACGAATGCGTCCCAACTAGGTGAAGGATATAGGTAAAATGCGTTTCACGGAACCCTTCTGAGCGCAGTACATTCTAAATAATCTATAATTATCAATAAACATCCACTGCAGCGCATCAATGGAGTTTCAAATATTGTGCCTTTTAAAAGAAGTAGGAGCATTTACTCTCGGTCAAAGGACGCACATGGACTACCAAGGAGAGAGCGAGAGAATAAACGTCCATTTTTTTTATTCCGTAGACCGGAGTGGATTGCGGGTGGGGTCCTCAGTCCAAGACCCCAGTGGTTTCTGCCGACGCTTTGGCGATGGCGACTAGCGCCTCCTTGTTTTCCGGAGTGCCGCTGGCCATCGTCAGCCTCCACTGCTCCAGCGCCGCGTTGTCAGGCTTTAAGTGGTGCGGTTTATCAGAGCATGTCCATGCAATGTGTTTGAATGTGTGAAGTCCGCCACACCACGACATGTATCTGCGTATAATGTTGGGTGAATGCGGTGTAGGTGGTGGAGATTGGGGAAGGTAAGTGTTTGGATACGTCTTAGGTGGTAGGAGTGCTCTGGGGAAAGTTCCTTCTGCGGCTGGGTGTACAGCCACATATTTAAGCGGAGAGTCTCTAGGTGGGGGTTGAAAAATGGGTTGAGAAGGAGGGGGGGGTAGAGAGTACAGTCAGTGTGCCCCACTCGGTTGGTGTAATCACGAGCAAACGCTGCGGCCCTAATATTGCCATCGAGACCTGCACGTCCTGAGACCCACGTGATGACGTGATGAAACTGGAAATGGCCGCGCAGTACGCGGAGATCCGTGCGCGGAACACGCCCACTCGTATAGGCTCTACAGGTGCCTTGGGAGTCTAAATATGCGAGTGCCGTGGTGTTGCGTGTCAATCATTTTGATGGTGATGGCTATTGCAATGGCTTCTGCGGCCGCCGGATCCTGTTCTCTGAAGGAAGCTCCAAGAAAATGGGTGTTGGCGCGAATGACAGCAGCGCAAGCATATCTGTCGGGCTTTGCATACAAAGCCACATCCACATACATGGCCGAGGTGTCTTGGCCGTATTGCCTATGGAGGTTGCGAGGATGGGCCTGACGGCCCGGGGCCTGTGACTCGTGGTTCATATGGCAAGGGATAGGGTCCGTGTAAAGGCGTTATAGGACAGCACTTGGAAGAACTCCAGCCAGGCCCATGGTTTTGATGGCTTTCGGGTCACCTATCCTCGAAAGGATGGCCCTACCCGCCAAGGTGGTGAGGAGACGAGTCTGTTGAGAGTTCAGAACAGCCTCCTGAATTTCCGCTAACGTGTTGTGAATCCCAAGTGCAAGCAGTCTAGTATAATTGGTTTTTTGGGGGAAAGGAAATGACGCAGTATCTTTCTCATATCGTTGGACACCTGAACCACGCCGTAAGGGAAGCGATAAAAGAGGGAGTGAAAGAAGAAAGGAAGAAGAGGTGCCGCAGTGGAGGGCTCCGGAATAATTTCGACCACCTGCGGATCTTTAACGTGCACTGACATCGCACAGCACACGGGTGCCTTAGCGTTTTTCCTCCGTAAAAACGCAGCCGCCGCGGTCGGGTTCGAACCCGGGAACCGCGGATCAGTAGTCGAGCGCCCTAACCACTGAGCCACCGCGGCGGGTGCAAGCAGTCTAGTGGTGCAAGAAATATCGGTCTAAACTTTGAGAACATTGATATTTTTATCGGCATCTTGCATGTCAGCATATGCCGATCGAAAGCCGACCCTGTGACCTGAAAATTTCTGACCGACCCTGTACCTCTCGAAAGAGCCAGCTAAACGTCTTATATAATTTTTAACGGCCAGAACTACGCAGAAAACATGTCAGTGCACGTTGAGGTTCCAAGGAACCTGAAATTATTCCGGAGCCCTCTACTACGGCAACTCTTTCTTTCTTCTTTCTCTCTTCTTTCACTGCCACCTTCATCCCTTCTTTTACAAAACGAAGGAAGTGTCCATCGAGATGTCCATCGGGTGTTCATCAAGTTGTGAAATAATTAAAGCGCAATTTTCTTTCCTCAAATAAAAAGGAAAGGATTAATCTGGCTAAACCTAAGTAGCCACAGCGACATCTTGAGATTTAAGCCTGGTAAAGCTTGACTAAACGTGGTTGCTGCTTGGTGCTAATGACCGACGGTTATCCAACGTTTTCCATGATTAACTTCAAAGCTTTCGCTTTAGTTACTTAGATTAATCCGGGTTAAACCTTCGCCTAATTCTTAAATGTTGCTCAGCCTCTGGCGAGCTACGTCCACTCGGTGATCGGATTCGGCCTGTCGTCTTCGTAACCTGAGACGCGCGGAGAGTTCACGAGGCGTTTCGCCTGTATCGCCCATCACTACTGCTTCCGTGCAATTGTCGGGAGCTGTTGCAATCCGTTGGCATCGGCTGAGAGGCAGCGGAGGTCATCTAGACAGGGCGAGCGCACGGCTCCAGGGTAGCTGCGGTGTAGTGACGTCATAGATCTCCTGAGGTTTCACCTTATTTATATATTTACAGAATACTGCAGACTGAATCGGTCCAAGCAGGAGAGGGCACATACATTTGTTAGCAAGCATTATATGCTTTAGAATCAGCAACAATGGTGAAGTTATTATTTACAGCAAGAAGATATAGTAACAGAAATAAACAAGGCTACAAAGCAAACACACTTTTTGAGGGTACATGCCCCAAACACAGGCACATAGACAAAGAAGCCCACTATGCACTGTTAATAATAATAATCATTTCTAACCATAGTATCAGATATATAGGCTCTCAAAATGTTGAAGAAAGGAGAAGTGACTCATGAGGCAGGGAATTCCTAAAGGATACTGTTTTCGAGATAAATGAATATTTTTAGAAATTCGTTCTGGCAAACAGCAGCTTGATGCTATGAATATGTATGTCGTGAAAGTCTGGTTGTGTCCCTTTCGAAGTAGTCCTGCGGCTGAATGCCTAGTTTCTGAAAATAAAGAGGGGGAAAGAACGCAGCCGGGCAGATTTTTTTCCAGCCAATGGCTGCCTGGTGCAACATACCGGACGGAGAGTCCCTTCGCTTATACCGGTTATATATTAACCTTACTTCTATTTTTCTATGTTGATTGTGGTGTGTGGGTCCCACACTCCTCGGTTCAACGTAGGACTCGCACACACAGCGAAGATGCTACGGAAAGTAGTGGTAATGCACTCGCATTAAAGATTTCTAAACATCCTGGACATACTCGACGGGGTAGCACTGCAATCGCTGCGTCTACCTGAATAAGCCATACGAACTGATAATTCTTTGACCGATTGAATCTGTGCCACCCTCATTCCTAAAATTTTAAACGCCGCACTGTGAAGCAGTGGTGCCGAATCTAAAATTGCTATTGACCAATTCACGTATGCTCTGATAATTAAAAATGACGCAAAAGTTACCTTACTTAAATATATTATTCACGTCTTTTAAATTAGTTTTTGTTTTTCAAGACTGGAAACGGAATAATTTCCGTAATTGTCTCACATATCTCGACTAAGTTAAGTGAGGAAGGCGTGATTGTAAATAGAAAAATGGGCGAGGTGCCCTAGTGGATGTCTTCGGAATTATTTCGAGACCTCCGCTACTGCACCTCTTTCTCCTTTTCTTCTTTCACGCCATCCTCTCTCTCTCTTCCCTATGGGCGCGGTTCGGGTGTTCATAGAGGTAAGTGAGGAAGTTACTGCCTCAATTCCTTTCCTAAAAAACAATTTTCATTTTTCACCTAGATATCTTAAACATGCACTGACATCGCACAGCACACGAACGCCTTATGCCTGTCGCCTCCATAGAAACTCTCCAGTCAGAGTTGTAATCGAACCAAGGTACTCCACCCGCCGCGGTGGCTCAGTGCTTAGGGCGCTCGACTACTGATCCGGAGTTCCCGGGTTCGAACCCGACCGCGGCGGCTGCGTTTTTATGGAGGAAAAACGCTAAGGCGCCCGTCTGCTGTGCGATGTCAGTGCACGTTAAAGATCCCCAGGTGGTCGAAATTATTCCGGAGCCCTCCACTATGGCACCTAATTCTTCCTTTCTTCTTTCACTCCCTCTCTTATCTCTTCCCTTACGGCGCGGTCCAGGTGTCCAACGATATATGAGACAGATACTGCGCCATTTACTTCCCCCCCCACAAAAAAAAAAAAAACAATTAGTACTCTTAGTACTTTTCGATACCACCTTCAGGCGCTCATTGGCGTGAGCCTCCGCGCTCAGTCGAAGGCGCACGCGCTGTGCGTCACTTATCTGGGCTACGCCGGGAGAAGCAAGGCAATGAATGCTGTCAGCAAAACACGGCTATCTAATCGCGCAGAATGTGTTCTCGTGTTTCGAGTGGCCAAGCGGCTGACAAAAGCAGTATTCAGTCACTGATTGTAACAATTGCAGTGTCACCTTGGCAGCGCAGGTTCCGGAAAGGAGGAAGGACTGAGAGAAGAGAGGAAAATAAGACGTGCCGTATTGGAGGGCTCCGGAATAATTACGACCACCTAAGGATCTTTACCATGCACTGACATCGCACAGCACACCTTAACGTTTTGCCTCCATCGAAATGCGGCCGCAGCTGTCGGGTTCGAACCCGGATACTCCGTATCAGTAGCCGGCGTACCGATCCGGGACACCAGGGTTCGAATCCGATCGCGGCGGCCGCATCCTTACACAACTTTTATGTACTGTACAGTGCCAATTTCTTGGTTTTTCAATAACAATACGACCTTATTGTTACCTTGTTCTTTCAGTCTGAAGTCAATGTTATTGCTACCTTGTTCTTACAATCTAAGGCAACCTTATTGCTGCCTGCAATGTGGTTGCAAAATCCGCCACAGTGGCTCAGCGCTTGAGCCGTAGTACCCTGGTTAAACCCTATTTGTGGCGGCCACGTTTCGATGGAGGCGAAACGCACAAGGCGCCCGTGTGCTGTGGGGTATCAGTGCACGTTAAAGATCCCCGGGTGGTCGAAATTATTCCGGAGACCTCCCCTTTGGCGTCCGTCATAGCCTGATCTGCTTTGGGACGTTAAGCTCCCATGAACCAAGGCAAGCTTATCGTAGTTACGTAGCTCTGTCCACGATCGCGTTACCGATCACGTGACCACCGTAACTTGCGACACTCTGTCGTCTTCACGCATATCAACCCATTTGAAGTTGTCTCCATTTGACTTTGACAGCCTCTTCTTTGTTTAAGGATTTATGCGGTGGTGGGTACCGTATCCTGCTGCGTTTGTAGTTTTTTTTTGTATGGCCGAGTATTCCTTAGGTACTGCCAGGGACGCCTCAAGTTCGTTGTCTTTTGATACTGGGTAGATAGTATATCCTCGAGCTATCTTTTGCGCCTCTTGGTTTCCTGCCACTCCTGTGTGCCCCGGTACCCAGATGATCTTATGTTTGATCGGTTCTGCATCTGTATGTTGTGTCTTGCTGTATACAGAGCGGAGTATGCGGAGCGCTCTATGACCGATTGTGCAGTCTGTGACCGACTCGGCAGGCTGCTTGTGAGTCAGTAAGAAATGTCAGTGACCGCCCAATCCGACGATAACCCTCCGCTGCCTCTGGAGCGACGGCCGCCTCTTCAGCCTCGACTATCGTGCAGCCTTGCAATGAGGCGCTGGTAATATCGTGTAATTCCGAGTTCACTACAGTTGCCACTGCGTTTGTTGTCTAATTTATTGGTCACGGCGTATGTGGCAGCGTCCACCTACACTGTTGTATCCTGGGATGGCTGTGATTTCGGCCCTCGCCTCCCTGCGGTCATTGTGAAGGTTGGGGTCCATATTTCTTGGTATAGGTGCCACCCTGAGCGTGCTGCGGTGCTAATCGGGGATCGTTTCGGTTATCAATATTTCCCGAATTCGCGCGGTGTAGCCAGTTTCTTTACGAGAACTCCGCCGGTAGGGATCTGCAGCAGTCTGCGCATTTGGGCGACGTGCTGCGCTTCCCGTAGTTCTTCGAACGTGTTATGGCGTCCCAAGGCTACGACCTTTTCCGTTGAGGTGTTATGGGGTAGCCGAAGCGCGATTTTATACGCTTTGCGTAAAATCGCATCCGCCTGTTGTATTTCATCACCCTTTATGGTTGTAGTATGGGAGACTGCACGTCACCCCGCTGACGATTAGGCTCCTGGCCAGATTGAGTATGTCTTTTTCTCGCATGCCATGACGTCTATGTGAGATGCGTGTAATCCTGCGGCACACTTGGTGTGTAGATCTCTTTAATAGCGCAAAGGTATGAGTACAGCGTTCATTTGACAATGCACATCCCAAGGACTCGTATGAATGTCTTCTGAGTGAGTTCTGTCGTTTGAGTGAGGATTCGTGGCCGCATACTGCCTCCATCCCAACTCTCTCAGAGCAGTCTTTGCCGCCATCGAGTGGGAAGCTTGGGCGTCAATCTCCCGAAACGCTACAAAACACATCTCAGAGGCTGTGCGTACTTGGGAAATGAGAGCCCGAAGACATGCGGCGAGTCCAACATACCTAGCATGCGCATGGGAGTCTGCCCCCAAATTCTCTGCCCTAAAATCTCCGCAGATGTGGGCTTACATATTTGCTGGACAGAATGGGAACACTTTCGCGTCCCCCAGTCTGTTGAGGGAGACATTATGATTGGAATAGCGCAAGACTGAATTCTATTGGCAAACAACCCTCCGCGGGGGCTGACTGGTTAGGCCGCTCGGGTACTGAGCTAGAGTTTCCGGTTTTGAACCCGACCGCTGCAGCCGCGTTTCGATGGAGGCGAAACGCAAAAGGCGCCCGTGTGCTGTGTGATCCTAGTGCATGTTAAAGATTCCAGGCGGCCGAAAGTATTCAGGTGCCCTCCACTAGGGCACCTCTTTCTTCCTTCTTTCTTTCACTCACTCTCTTATCCCTTCCCTTACAGCGCGGTTCAGGTGCCCAACGATATATGAGATAGATACTGCGCCATTTCGTGTCCAGACAAACCTATTATTATTATTATTATTATTATTTTCATTTGCATAAACCTAACTGCCGCGGAGAGACACAGAGGCTTTCCTTTATTAAATCTAAAGCCTTACTGGCAGCGAATTTGCGATTTGGACGTGGCGGTGCTCCGAGAAGGAAGATTACGTCACAACCCCCGCCTCGCAGCGGATATTTCTCTCTCTCCGTAGTTACTACTGCGCATGCGCCACCAGTAGCACTGAGCCACAGGTGTTCCGACGCTGCGCAGCGCCGCGCCTTTCCTCAAAACGCAACTTTCAATTTCCAGTTTTCTCTTTCTTCTTTCTCTCCCTCCTGTATCCCTTCCACATATCAGCCACATCACTGTCAGCGCAAATGCATTCAGGCAATCTCTCTCTCTCACCACCGCCACATGTACCAAAGCACGAATGAGGCGTCCGTATGTCCAGGGAGCCAGTTATGCGCTCTTCTTTTCCTAAAAGCCATCGCGGTCTAGATGGTTGTCAACGCAAACGCCAATGAACACAGGGAGCGCCGACATCTTTCGCTTTGTGTATCCTGGATTAGTTGAACTAATGCACATTAATTTTTATTCTATGTCACGAAACTACTAAATACTTGCGTAGATGTTTGCTTAGTCATTTTCTAAATTTAAATGTTTTTTTTTTGTAGCGAGAGCTACGCGGCTACGAAATAATGATAATAGAGAGTTTCAGCTGAGCGGGTTTACTGTCCCCTCCGCTCGCAGTTCCCAGCGGAGCCCCAGCGTAGCGTCGCGCAAGAATAGTGTTTTAGCGCCGCGTGTTCCCCGTCTGATCAAGCGAGGAGTCTTGTTGCGCCACCTAGCGATCGGAATTGGACCTACCGGAAAATGGTTATAAGCAAGACTGCCTAATTTATGAGGGAATAAAATAGTAATAGTTGATTACGTTTACTGTATGATTTTGGCAACAGCAGTGGTTTGGTTTTAGCAGCAATGTTTTCGTATTACGAAAATTAGAGAAGTTTGCCATTGCGAGAGCCAAGGCAAGACCACGCAAGCCATTCCTCGGAGCGCGTTGTCGTGAGTGTGTGTGATCGTTGGGTGCGCCTGCTAGCATTGTGTTCGAGTTTTCCCCGAGTTTCGTTAGTAGGTTATCCGACACCACCTGTTCGCGATGCCGAAAAGCATTCTGCAAGACCCGCTCCTACTCTCACAGTTGAAGTGGTCCGAAATAGAGGACTTGTTATGTCTAGAAGTGTTCGGACAAAATCGCCGTGACCCGCTTTCCGTGCACGGGCTCATCAGCATCGATACGGTGGACAGTGGGGTCTTTCGGACTGCGTTTAGATTTGAAAAAGACGATATACGCCGGCTGCAGAGGGCATTGATAATTCCCGATGCGCTGACCACTCCGCAAAGGGTGACAGTGCCCAGGGATAAGGCTCTTTGCATCACCTTACGTCAGCTTGCGTATCCGAACCGCCTTTGCGTCCTCGAAGGCGTTTTCTGGCGGCATAGTTCGACTCTATCGTCTGTGACAAACACCATTCTTCAGCACCTCGAAGAGAACTTCTCCCATCTCCTGGATGATGTCAACAACCATTCTTGGCTGAACACTCACACATTGGAGAGGTTTCTCGCAGGTAAGGAGCAAAACGCAGCAAAATTGCCCAAATGTTAATTGCTTACACAATCGCCCTACTGTTTTCAGGCCATTCACGCCAAAGGAGCCCCGCTGAGAAACTGTTGGGGATTTATCGACGGTACGGCGCGGCCAATTTGCGGGCCGTCAAAAGATCAAAAGATCTATTTCAGTGGGCACAAACGCGTCCATGCTCTCAAATACCAGGCAATCATGTGCCCGAATGGGATCATCTGCCAGTTAGACGGATCGTATCCAGGCAGCAAACATGACGCCGGTGAGTGTGAAAACGTCGGCGATAAAAGCCCTAACAAGCATACAGTGTGTAGCAAGCTGCTCCTAAGCCCGCAGCTTGGAGATCGGTGTTTCTGTGCTAATTTTGAGGTATGGTTTCTTTTTATACTCTTCCAAGTAACTTCGGGAAGAGCGATGTGTACAAAAAGTTGACGAGCCTGGTCAAAGGTCAAAGCTATTGCATATATGGAGACCCGGCGTACCCACTCAGGCCACTCCTGATGAAGCTTTATGGCGGTGCCCATATAAAACCACAACAGATAGCTTTCAACAAAGCCATGAGCATCGTGAGACAGGCAGTTGAGGGGGGGTTCGGGAAGATTGTTGGACTGTTTGCCTTTTGTGACTTCAAAAAGAACCAAAAGATCTACCGCCAAAATGTGCCAAGGATCTTCAAAGGTAGTGCCCTCCTCGCCAACTGCCACACATGTTTGTACAGTGCCCAGGTGTCACAGTACTTCGGCGTCGACCCCCCATCACTTGAAGTGTACCTAGCCCCTCGCTAATGCCACACTTCAGCATACAAATTTGGTGGTATTTGTCTGTTATACTTTTGTTTACAAGGTTCCCGCTGCTGAATTGGGCCCCTCGAGCTATAGTCGAATACAACTCAAGGACGAAGTGGCTCTCCCCCGTCAAAGGACCGCCTTCTAGCCAATGGCGAGGGCCGATTCTCATGAACCTGCTAGCATCACAATGCTAGGAGGGGACTATCCCCTTTCAACTCCCACTCCGTGTATTGCCGTGCTAGCAGACTCATGGGAATCGGCCGAAGCCATTACTTGAAGCGTGTCTTTTAAGGGGAAAAGCCACTTCGTTCTTAAGTCGTCTCTAACTGTAGTTGTAAAAACAGGACTGAAGAGGTCACATTGTTTTCACCAGTGTACTTATACGTGACTACAAGCTAGAGGCCTGTGTACTGTGCGATGTCAGTGCAAGTTAAAGAACCCCAGGTGTTCGAAATTTTTTGCAGCTCTTTACCACGGCATTCATCATAGATTCAGTTGCTTTGGGACGTTAAACGCCACAAACCACAACCACATCACTGCCACTTGCAAGCAGTAAATGAATATTCCATAAAGATTTACTGTGAATGATGGCCTGCACATATTGCAGGTGCTCTTGATAGTTGCACGAAAAATGGGCATGACCACCCACTCTTTCTTGCTATTTATTATTCAAGCCCCTGAGGTACTCTTTTCTTGCAAAAGTTGCTCAAGCCGTCTCCAGGCGGGCAAGCAGGCGACTGTGTTCCTCTGCCCGGCGGTATACATCAAGGCGGTGCCTCTCTTCTTCAAGAGCCACGTTCCTCTCGTCGAGGGCTAGCCGCTGTCTTGCTAGCGCGAGCTCTTCTCTCCTCAGCTCATATTCGTAGTTTTCACGGCGGGCCAGGAGCTCCAAGCCCATTGCTTGTAGCCCTCGGACACCTGCCGGAATAACAAAAGGAAAATCTTAGTAATGTTTGATTTAGTGCTCAAAAGTCCTCTGTGACTTGTAATGTACTCACCTTCTCCTTCTAAAGGATGCATGTACAACATGGAACTGTAAACACGCCAAAAACAAAAAAAAGCTGCATACATACATGTGTACACCACCCCTTGGCCTGTATACTTTTGACGGGGTGTGTACAACCTTTGTCCAAGTGCTGTGTGGATGCTTATGCATAGGGTTTGGACAACAATTTTTATGTGTCAAATACTTTTTTCAGTGTTTATTTCAGACGACAACTTCCTTTTCTTCAGCGAATGTTATATATTCGAGTAATGAAGTGCTGACTTTTTTTCGGTGATTTAATGTGCCAATCTTGTGCGCTCAAAACTCACTTGTAGTCTATATCGGCATTCACTTCACACCAATTAATGCACAAATGGTAGTACTTGTAACTGTGCCTTAACTTTTGTGTACTACTTTGTGTGTGTATGTGTGTGCTTGTGTGTGTGTTGACTTCTTTTCCTTGTTGAAGTTCCGACAAATAAAACGAATATGACAAGGTGCGCATTACAATATCGCCTGACCAAATCTGCAGCAGCTGTTTCATGTGCATTTTTTGTTGCATTACGTCTACATAGAAAATTATTTCACATGCAAGAAAAAGCTTCAGTGTATTAAGGTGTAGGACATAGATTTCCAAGCATACAACAACACACAGCTTCCTCACAGTCGAAAGCGCCTCCTGCAAGGATAACATATGCAGAATTACTTGAGATTACTGCCGAAACATATTGCCCTCAAGCTGCTTTATATTCTTACATTTTTCAATGTTTATTTCAGACGATAACTTTCTTTTCTTTCTTCAGCGAATGTTCTATATTCGAGTAATGAAGTGTTGATTGTTTTCGGTGATTTAATGTGCCAATCTTGTGTGCTTAAAACTCACTTGTAGTCTATTTCGGCGTTCACTTCACACCAATTAATGCACAAATGGTAGTACTTGTAAGTGTGCCTCAACTTTTGTGTACTACTTTTGTGTGTGTGTGTGTTGACTTCTTTTCCTAGTTGAAGTTTCGACAAATAAAACGAGTATGACAAGGTGCACATTACAATTTTGCCTGACCAAATCTGCAGCAGCTGTTTAGTGTGCACTTTTTGTTGCATTACGTCTAAATAGAAAATCACTACACATGCAAGAAAAAGTTTCAGTGTTTTAAGGTGTAGGACATAGGTTTCCAAGCATACAACACACAGCTCCCTCACAGTCGAAAGCGCCTCCTGCAAAGGTAATATATGCTGAATTACTTGAGATTCCTACCTACTGCCCGCAAGCTGCTTGAGAGCACTGTGTAAGAGCTGTCTTACCTGTTGTCCCACCCCGCCGGCACAGCTGCTTTTGTTGTGGTTCTCGTGCGTTGCGCGTTCCAGACGCAACACTGGTGTCCATGAAGACAGCAGCTCCATTTTCACCACCTGTGTTGTCCTGCTGACCACTTTGTGGGGACAACGGGCTCTGTGGGGAGGGTGGTGGCCGCTGCTCACATTCGCACAAGGTCATGAGCAGCTCTGAGGCTGCTAACCCACACACTGCAAAAAAAGCACAGTGCCGAAAGTAAATTTGTGCGTCAAATAACAGAGATGCTTAGGTAATAAACTGGGATAGTAAGGAATAAAGGTATTTCACAGTTTGTAAATGTGGTACATTATGTACACATACACCTTTAGCTAGCACATTTAGACCACATCGAAATTCGTCGCGTGTTTGTATGCACTTAATAATCATTGCAGTCCTGCAATCACCTATTGTATGCCAAACAACATCTCAACATGCAGAACCTTGCACTCGAGGATTCGCGTAGAAATATGCGAGAGAAAACTACACTTGCCATTCGTCTGACTGTCGTCGTTCTGGCTGTGCTCCGCAACAGACAAAGCAGAGTTCCTTACTCCCTGGGCCAACCGCATCTCAGAAGCGGCCGATATCGTTGCTGAGAGTGCTTTGCGCTTCACAGGTACCGATGCGTTGCCCTTCCTTGGCACAATTTTCGGCGTATGCGCAAATTCGCGCGCCATATCGGAGACTTCCTGGAGAAGCTGTTCCAACTCATTGTAGTCTTCTTCAGTGCCGGATCTGAGAAGGAAATACGAGAAGCGCCAGCTTGGTTATGTGTTCACGCAGGTCAGATAGTAGAAGTAGTAGTAAGCGCACTAAGAAGAGCAATGCGCACGAACCTGTCCACTACAATCAACAGGATCACTACCACTGCCGCATGCGAATAGAAGTAAACAGAGAGGGAAAAACAGATTAAAGGAAAAGCCAAAATACACGGGCGCCGTAGCCGCCTCGTGCGCCGAAACGACAAAGTGGGCTGCGAGAAACCGAGACAAGTAACGCACAGAATACTCCCACGCAACACAAAGCTATACCTCAAAACACATCAAGATTAAAACAAAACCACTTACTTTCTCAGGTTTGCTCGGTCTTGCTGCCTGAAATATCCAATGAGCAGGTCGACTCTGTCCCGCACGGCGCGTAGTCACCTTGCGTTGCACGGCGGCCGCTACGTTCTTCTGAACCCCGTGCCACATAAGCGGGTTTTGAAAAGGACTTACTGACACCACCTCCCGCAAGAGGCACATATCCTCGCTGATTCTAAACCTCCTTCGAGGTTTTCGAATCGACACGGGGTCCGTGCGTTTTGCGGAAGGGGCTACACATGAGTCTGAAACACTTGCGCTGGCGGCCGCCATGTTGAATGTGTACGTTTGGTTCAGCTAGCACGAGCCCAGAAGGCTTTGCGCGAGGCCCGCTCGCAGCGTCGCTCCGGTCTCCGCTTGGCTCGCGCGGGAGCGGGGCCGAGGAGCCCTTCCGCTCGCGCGCTCCCGCCTGAGCGTTTCGCGCATGCGCTGTAGCGCTCCCGCTAGCTCTCTGAGCGGAGCGGGCGCACAAACCCGCTCAGCTAAAACTCTCTTATAATTGGTTTTGGGGAAAGGAATTGGCGCAGTCTGTCTCATATATCGTTGGACACCTGAACCGCACCGTAAGGGAAGGTATTTAAAGGACAGAGTGAAAGAAGGAAGCAAGAAAAAGGAGCCGTAGTGGAGGGCTCCGGAATAATTTCGACCACCTGGGGATATTTAACGTGCACTAACATCGCAGGGCACACGGGTGCCTTAGCGTTTTCCCCCGAAGTAAATGGCGCGCCCTACGCCACTTCCCTGTGTGCGCCTCGGAACTACAAGTGATGGTATCGAAGACACGAAGATAAGCCGCATATAGATTTGTGTCAACGTATCGTTGATGCATAGTTCATTAGATGTTGCCTGGAATGAATACGTTCCTATACAAGACAATATCGCATAGTCATGCTTTGACGAAGCCGCTGTACGCGGTACGAGCACCTCCACAATGTTAGAAACCTCATGACCTGATTAATGTGACAGTCTTGCCAGTACCTGCTCTGGACGCTTCGACCACGATTAGCATGGTTCCGTCCATAAAATAATTTTTTGAAATCAAGGATCCCAGAACGCGACCGCCCTAGAGAGCCTGAAGAGCGCCGTTGTAAGGCCTGCTTTCAAGAAATAGATGCGTATGATGCAGTTTCTAAGGACTGAGCGTCAATTTTCGCGGACTTAGTATTTTTGGCACTAATGCAAGTATTCCACTTACTACGAACATCGGATACAACGAACGAAATCAGCGTGGCCATCAGGTTCGTTACAAATTGGCTCGACGTTATGCGCCAATCGCGGGACCATAACAGCGTAGCGGATACATACTACAGCTTCAGTCTGTCCGAATATGCCTGATGATGTATCGAAAATAGCAAAGAAATTGATGCAAACACACACAAATTTGAAATGGAAGCATTGAGAAAGGAGAAATATAACGCTAGCGCATCCCACTCTTATGGTCACTAAAGAATTCTCATAGTTAAGCCGAAATTTTATGCACTTCGAGGACATACCCAATAAATCTGGACAAAATTATTTTTGTACGGGAAAACTTTATGGTCGCAATTTTTTCACATATTGTGACATTTTACTATAAAACTCAATACATCCACAGTATCTGAAATCTACAGGCTTGCATTGTTTTTCTATTAAAGATTTAAATATGTTAAAAAACCGTTCCGTATTGGCTTTCTACGGCTGCAGTCTTAACTGCTCGATGCGAGTGATGGAAACACTGTAAAACAAAGATTTTGCTACATACCGAAAGAACGAATCCTAACCTTCAATATTTCTTTTTCAGCACTTTGCAGTTTTCTAATATTCAAAATTTTTATTCAAGAATGTTGGACATGAAAATTGATGACCGCTTGATTAATGGATTATGTGGAAATCGAGATGATGCAGGCATAAAAAAATTTAATTTCAGTACGTGTTCCGGATAGGAAAAGAGTGGTGTAGCAAATTATACCCTTCAGTCTCATTCCACGTGGGATCTATGAACATGTGTTGCTATCATCACGACAATGCCTTTTCTTTCTGGTTTAGCAGTGCCTGCATAAGTGTTACATGCCCTCTTCAAGCCAGCGCCCATGGTTATACAGAACCTCCGACAATAGCCTATGCGAGTGAGCACGGGCACCCGAGTTTCCATTAATAGGGGCAAGTTTGCTAATATTCTTCCCAATTGCGAAGACCCTAGTACAGTCTAGAATGCTGAAAACGGTGACCATATGCGAATATTCTGGACGCCAAAATTGTACTTTGACTTGAGCGTAACTGAGAAATTACCCAAAGCTAGAACCCTTAGGCATGGAACGTTTATTGAGGAAAAGAGACAAATTTAGCGTTCGGTTCTACGTTGTCTTCATTTTCACTCACAAATCGCTGTCAATACTTTCGTGCTCTGTGCCCATTGGTTGAAGAGGGAACCAGGCCAGTTACATAAAAACCACGGGAGCTGAAAAACTCGTTGCGAGAGAAATATCAGAATCGGATATTCTACAGAACTTCCCATAACTTAGAAACGGGAAGTGAGTCTGAAAGGCAAAGATCTAAACAAACTTAAACAGGATGACTAAACTACTAAGAACAGCTAAGTAATCACCTGAACCCTGATGCCTATTGATCAATGATCGCATATCAACCGAGTCATCAACTGCAAGGGTCTCTCTGCACAAAACAAAGAACAAAGGACTTATCGAGCGGCCATAAAAAATAACTGAAAAGGTGAACATATGCCTTGTATCCCACAAGCGTCCCTTCACGCCACAGTGCATCAACTAAGTGGCGCAGTAATGTTCATGCAGTCGCTGATTTTCGCCACATCTTTGCTTTTCGGGCACTGGAATGCGGTCTCAAAGTCCGTGTTGCCTCTTATCAGCTCGGTAACCAACGGTTTTGCGAAGAATGCGCTGCTACAGCGGTAGTATGCGAAGCGCGCGTAGAAGAACTGTGCTTCGGACATCTGGTAGAGGCTCCAGGCGTCTTGAACTTTGTACCAGCTGGCTCTTGCAGCCGCTGGCGTGGCGTCCTCTGTAGAGGCGGTGCCTGCGGCTCCGACAATGGCAGCAATTTGTAGGCCGTGCTTGTGCCCCACCAGTGAATGCATGCTGTCGAGGAATTTGAGAGCGATTGTATCTCCGAGAAGGCAATCCCTGCATGAAAATTATTGACAGAACTTGTCAACAGAAGACAACGCACCAATTCTTAAGATTTTCGCATGTCGTTGTTACATAAAAATTCTATACCATTTCATCATCAGCCTCATTGCGCTCACTGCAATACAAAGTCTCTCCTATAACTGACCAATTAACCATGTTCTGGGCAAGCTGCGTCTTCCTGCATCCACGAACTTTCATCTGCCCACCGAACTTTCTGCAGCCCCTGCTACGCTTGCCTTCTATCGTAGTCCAGTTCATTACCATAGACGGCCCCGGTTACCTTCGCTTCGTAATGCATGCCATGCCTTAGACGATATCTTATTGATTTTGTTTACGATGTCATTAACCCGCATTTCTTCTCTGTTCCAATCCGCCTTCTTCCTGTCTCTTATCCCTACACCGCCAATTGTTTTTCCATAGTTTCCTGCGTTGCCACAATTCAAGTTGAACCCTTTCGTTAGCTTCTACGCTTCTGGTCCCCAGCTAAGTGCTGTTGGGATTAGGCTGCTGTATACTATTCTCTTACGGGATAATGGCAAACTGCCATTCATGACCATCATCACCACCAGCATGACAACACGCACTGCAGGGCGAAGGCTCCTCCTAAGCCTCTCCAATGAACCCTGTCCTTTTCTAGCTGCGGCCCCCGTATCCCCGCATACTCCTTAATCTCATCCAACCACCTAGCTTTTTGCCGCCCCCATGTTACGCTTGCCTTCTCATGGAATGTACACAGGCATGTAAACATGTATACATGAAGTATACATTCTTAATTCATTTATCCAACGCACGTCTAAGAAGAGGAAACAAATTCACTGTTAATTTGCATGAATACTGACTTTTAAGGATATTAGAACGCTGTACGCAGTATAAGGGATGAACATGCTATAAATTTTTATACTTTTATAATTAACTGTTTAGTATCCTCCTCTAGAAGGCCGTCTGCTTTACATGTATAAACAAGATAATTAAATATAAAGTAGTGTGCGAGTGACGTATTAACATATCTCGTCTGCAGAGGTAACTAAATATAATAATTCTCAAATAATATATTGCTATCATCAGTAATCTGTAATAATTTTCTCCTAACCACAGCGCGAACAGTTAAATAAATGTTATTTTGAGCGACGCCAAGCTTGTAACCGAAAGTAACACATCAGGGTAAGACGCTTTTCAGCGGGGGCGTGGCTTTTTTTTATAAAATTAGCGCCAGAACTTCGACATATGTCACCTGTGAGACTCCAACGCTGCCTTCGTTTCTGGAGACCAGTCCTTCCATTCGGCCACTTTGGTCCACAGCAAGGCTGCCATCCGACTTGCAATCACAGCTGCGTCGGCGAGCAGCGGGTCGGTGGTGCCCGAACTCAGCCAACCGTAGCCCGGCGACGACACGTAGAGGGTGGTCTCGTTCACGAAGAACATGCGGTCCACAACTCTGTTCTCGCTGTCATCGTTAATCGAGGGAGCTCCTTGTCGTGCCTTCTCCTTTTTCGTGTCGAACTCAAACTTCAACGCAAGGAATAAATTCCGCACGAAGCCCTGCGTAGACATATTGGGAACAGCGGGATCCCGGAAGACGAGGTCGCCGGGTAGCATGAGAGACATGTTGCGGACCAAGTGCCGGAAGCGTTCCGTGTCTCTGCCGGCCGCGACTAGATGCAGGATTGGGGGGTGTTCCACGAACCTACGCCGTGTGGTCTCGAAGATGTTGTGCAGCTGGCGATCTTTGGCGGGTGTTGCAAGCGCCGCCACGTACGTGATGCGCCATAATTGGGTGCTTCGAAATGCATGTGTCAGGCAGATCTCCTCGCTAAGCATTGTTGGTGAATTTACCGTGTTGCCCATTTGTATATACCGCATGGCGTTCAAAGCGACGACAAGCAGCATGTAGCACAGGGACATAGGCTGGTTTCGTGGGTCGCTTAGGATCCTTATGTCTGCAAGTAGGTTGGTCTTGGAGCCCACGCGTAGTGTTTTCAGCTGGCCCGTGTCAATAAGGAACTCGAGCAGTATGCCCTTGAACGTCGGCACCTCCAGGTCAACGAAAGCTTCCGAAATCTCCTCCAAAGACGCCGACTCTGACATGGCCTTGGCACGTGGAAATTTCTCTTCCCACTTGTAAATCTCTTCGTCGGTGTAGTTCGTGCCAAAGTGGGCATTAAGGGCGGCGAGGGCGACGGCGCTGCACGCAGCGTCGCAGTAACTCCTGTAGTTGATTACCCGGAGTGTCGCCCTGTCAAATCTGATCCACCTTGCTAGGCTACCAGGGCCATGATGTATGGCGAAGAAGAACGAGAGATGGTACCGCTTATGAGCCGCCAGCGCAAAACGAAGTAGATCTGCGCCACTCATTCGCTTGGTGTAGTTGACAATTTCCAGTACGCCTGCCACAGCATCCCTGGCTCGCCTATCTTGCTGCCATATCTCCTGGATACACGATGCGAAGAGGGCGTGGAGTGCTGCCGCAGCCTGACTGCCGTAGTTCTGGGTGCCCTTGATGATGCTGGAGCGGACATCCGCCTGCAAACGCAAGTCCGCGAAGACTCAACAAAGTGTCTATTAAGCAACGTGATAGTCCGCTCCCAGATTGGTCGTGAGTGTAATTGCTCTCGCTTAGGAGCGCTACGGGACTCAATCACTATTGTTGATTCCTTCCATCTTGAATTTAAATCTTGTCCTGGGATCGAGTCATACCTGCAGTATGAGGTTCTTCTAATTTCCACTCATTTATCTTTCAGCGAAAAAACGATTAGATGATTGATTTCCAATTGATCAACACGAAAAGTAAAAAAGTAGCAATATTACCATACGCTTTCCTTGGTTTCGATGACTGTTGGCTTTCTTTATTTGTATGTCGTAACGAGCCCCTCCTTTTCTTATTGTCCTCTCCTCAATAGGTCCACGAGGTCCTCGGTTCCCTCGGTCTTGATGCCAAATGTAGCATCAGAGTGTTCTTGCACAGCTCCCATCCTCACCATTCGATCCCGTTCCACGTGACACTCGAAATAATACAGGACATACCTCGTTAGCTGCTATGGACGAGTGTGGTATGGTGAACAGTCTCAAGGTTAAGTCACACGTACCGTAAATGGTAACGAAACTTGAACATTGGACAGCCGTCGCCGTAGCTCAGTTAGTAGCTATAACACCGGATGCGAAATTCGGAGCTCATCGTGTCGGATGCCACCGACGTATGTGATTTTTTGTTCTCCTTCATAAACGATTAAATTTCAGCCCTAAAGTAATTTCACTATTAATTTTCATATTGATCAAGCCGCACTTAAAAATAAATACAAACATTCCTCTATGCTTTGCTGTGTTTCAATGACTGCTGGCTTTCTTCTGTATTTCTTAACCAGTCCCTCATTTCCTTTCCTTGTCTGTGGAAATCGAGAGCAGGAAACAAATGCCTTCCTCACGTGCGTTGAGTAGAGCGCAGGGCTGCATTCACTAAGTGTTCATGCAAGGATATGTTTAGGCGGTAGAAGCTTCTTTTAACGTGGCAGCTTAACGCTGCCAAGCAGAAAATTGGGCGTCGTCATAGGCGTCGCCGCAGTCTAAGGCTGCCGCTGCGCTGTCGCGTCGTTAGTGGCTCAAAAATCCCAGAAGCACCATCGACGGGGACCAGGCGCAGCTTGAAAAAAGCGGAAGCTTTCGACTTTTCGGGAAGGCCGCCAGGGGCGCTTTTAGTTAGTGTGACGTCATCGCTCGCCCTTGACAAAGTGGACTCGGAAGTTTCTATTGCGTAAGAGGCCTCTAGGAGCAGTGCGGGGGGTTGTCTTGATGTGGATGGTATATAAATCGGGCGTAATCACGTTTAACCCTCAAGGAGAGTCTTAAGCGCGTCACAACTTTTTATTCCTTCACGACGCGTAGGTGCATACGGAATATCGTCAGCACGAACTGCTATGAATAGCATTTCGGTGCAGATGGGCCCTGGTGAGTACTATTAATAGATAAGGGACATAGCTGTCTGTGACAGTCATAATAGTAATCTCCCCCTTTGCATATCATCCACTTAGAATATTCTCAAATCGCAATGAGCAGTGAGCGCTCGTGACTATTGCTTCCTTGTCTTAACGAGACTAATGCGAACCTCCCCGTTAGAGCCTTGTATTGGAAGCGGAGAGGCGCACAGCTACAGAGCTCGGGCGCAAAGCACACCAGGAGTGCACCGGTGCTTAAAGGCTAACTCCAGCGCCCACCTAGCTTTTGCCAGGCAACTTCGGTTATAAATGCCACCTCACGCAGTGGCTTATACGGCCAAAAAACAAAAAAAACGAAAATTCCGAACATGCTGAGAAAACGTCAAACCTGTCTCCGCTCATACGTGTTCATTCATAACCATCACGCGCATGTAAAACATTTTCAGTATTTTTTTTCTATAGTGAGCTTACTCTACCGAAAGCTGTTCCTCTTCAGTGCTTACAAGCCCTTCCAACTCAACTTAGCGTATTAAAATCCGCTAGTATGGTTTTTTTCTTAGATTCCATACTAACCGAAACAAAAAAAATTGTAGGTTACATGGCAACCGATGCCGAATAAGCATATTTACTTTTTCAGCCTCCAGTTCGAAGCAGTGAGAAAATCAACTTTTGATAAGGGTGGTATCTTTTATTTGAGCCTAAATATCACCGGACGAAAGCAGTTTATGCTCCCTTCTGAGTAGTGTAGGTCTAGGCATAAGACTCTTGCCATTCGTTCCAAATTTGAGATAAAAATTATTCGTTTCTTAATTGCTGTGATAGCAGCTCACTTTCATACTCTCGTAGCGTAGGCGGCTTACAAAAACGTGGTTCTGCGAGCACTCGAGTCATGGAAGATTTTGTCAGTCTGTATTGCTAAAGCCTTTTGAAAACACAGCAAGATCGTTAACTGTGACGGAATTCTGCCGAAGTATTGCTGGCTACTAATATCAATAAAGTGACGCTTTTACCCGTTTCTCTTGGTGTATTCGGACCCATAGATCTATAACAGTTCCTGGCACCTTCCGCTTCAATAATTTGCACAAGGCGGGACTGTGCACTGAAGCCATCATAGCGTCAATTCGTAAGCTCGTGGAGAAGGACAGAAACATTATCGACACATCTGAAACACTGTTTACTTGTTTCGTAGTGTAATCAGTTTCAATGTCACGAGGACGGTCGCGGGATGCATACGTCCAAGAATGCAAGCCAGCCAAAAAGAAGAGAGCACAAAAAAAAAACTATGTTGTTAGTCCAGAATCCGTGCCAAATATTCCCACTCACGGGATCCTAATTTTCCCTGCTGCCTCGTTCGTAAGATCTATCACAGCTACTGCACCGCAATCCTCCCCCGCATATACCCGTACAAACTCACCAGCTTGTCGTTGGCCACGTCGTCCTGAACGAAGCCGTCCTCGAGGGCGTGCTTGCAGATGTACGCGAAGAAATCTCTGCAGGGTCCCTCTTGGGTGTCGATGACGGCGAACAGCTTGGCCGCTTCGCTGGGGCAGCAAAACGGCTTGTCGGTACCACTTGTGTCGTCGTGCTGTTCGGCTGTCCAGTGGACTGCGAACCACACCAGGGCGACAATAGCTGTGGCCACGAAGATTCCACCGGCACAGCCAAGGCAGATGCCGGACGACCACAACCCTTTGCTGTGCAAGACGGAAGTCCGAGTCACCGGGCGACCGCTGCCGAGCGGCGACAGTAGGTCTTCTCCCGTCGGTTGACGTTGCATCGCGTCTGCCTTTTCCTTCGTCGGGACACAGGCTTCCAGGAGCTCGTGCTCCTTTGCTCGAGATGCCGGCTCAATGGCTCGTGCTCTCAATGGGCACAGCTGCACACAGAGAAAATGCGGAAAAAAAAAGGGCTCAAATAGGGCTCAAATTCTTTCATGAGCCCACTTTTTTTTTTCGCCGACCGAAAGCATATTAGGTTCGGTTCTACTGTTGGTTTCAACAGGCTTCCGGCCATGGCGGGAGGCGTTTATAGAGAGTGTCCGCCACCTGAAAGCACAGATTTCCACCCGAGCTGGCCTGGCATGGGTAGCATCGAGGGGCTAATTGACTACAAGCGATCATATTGTCACTGCCTTAACAATATGTCTTGTAAACAGGACAAGAACTATCAGCATCAGAAGCCTCTGTCATATCTCTCCAATTAATCCTCTCTTGTGCCAGCTGCGGCCACATTGCTGCAATCTTACTTATATCATCCGCTCTCCTGGGCTTTTGTCGTCCCTTCCTCTGCATCCCTTCTTATAGAATCGATTCCATTATCCGAAGGGCTCATCAGTTATCTTGGCTTCGCATTACATGCCCCACATTTCAATGTTCATTTCTTCTGTTTGTTTGGTACAAGAAAGTAATTGCCTAACATATATCCGGTGTCCTCTTGACGTAGCATGCCCCATCTCACCGTCTGTTTTATCCCGCTAGGGGTCCCACTGGGCGCTTGGGGACGACAACGAAGTGTGCGCGTGCGGGATCGTTTTGGTGCGCTCGCTCGCTTAGGTCATGCTAGGGGTAGCAGCTCTGTGTTCCTAATATAAATCCTGTAACGGCCCAACTCAGCAAATACAATACCGTCCCACCTTGTAATTGCCTAACATATATCCGGTGTCCTCTTGACGTAGCATGCCCCATCTCACCGTCTGTTTTATCCCGCTAGGGGTCCCACTGGGCGCTTGGGGACGACAACGAAGTGTGCGCGTGCGGGATCGTTTTGGTGCGCTCGCTCGCTTAGGTCATGCTAGGGGTAGCAGCTCTGTGTTCCTAATATAAATCCTGTAACGGCCCAACTCAGCAAATACAATACCGTCCCACCTTGTGTTTTTGGTGCTAGTTGTTTTTGTTTTAGAAAATTGTTCGGGAGCATTTTGTTCAGTGAGGAAGTTACGGTGCCCGCACACGATTACCTCCGTTATATATCTTGTAAACCGACTACTACTAATGCTATTAGTACTACTACTACCCCTTCCACCACGACTAGCACTACTAATACTGCAGGTAATACAACTATATCTGCTACTACTACTGCTACTCGCACTACTCTAATAACTACCAGATCAACTACTTCGACAGTAAAAGAATGACCGTCATGGGAGGACAGGGCTGGTCAAAAGCAATGAAGCTTCAGGTATAGTTCTGTCATTGGCACACCTACAAGTATGTGAAGGTGGAAGCTAGCCCAACAGAGAGGGAGCACAGCTTAGTATCACTAAAAATAGCGAGTGGTTTTTGGTTGGTTGGTTTTGGGGAAATTGAAATGGCGCAGTATCTGTCTCACATATCAGCGGACACCTGAACCCCGCCGTAAGGGAAGGGATAAAGGAGGTACTAAGAGAAGAAAAGAAGAAATAGTTGCCGTAGTGGAAGGCTCCGGAAAAGTTTAGACCGCGTGGGGATCTTTAATGTGCACTGACATCGCACAGCACACGGGCGCCTAAGCGTTTCACTTACGTCGAAACGCGGCTGCCGCGGTCGGGTTCGATCCTGGGTACTCCAGATCAGTACCCGAGCGCCCTAACCTCTGAGCCACTGCTACGGGTGGTTTGCAGCATGCTTCCTTCCGAGTCGAGCGTAACCTCAAGTATGATGAGGATGCAATTGCCAACATCACGAAGGCGGTGTTGGTGATAGTGTCGATGACGATGAATTGAGCCGTCTCCTGCATAGAGCAACGAGAAAGACGTGTGTAAGGAGCGAAGAAAGAAATGAGGTCTCTGAGGCCATTCTGTGGCGCTTCTATATGCCCGCATATTGAATCCTTGCGCCATATAGACACCGCGTAACTTTCTCGCGAGCCGCCGCGGAGTCTGAGTGGTTATGGCGCTCGGCTGCTTACCCATTAGACTCCAGTTCGATCCCAGCCGCGCGGTCGAATTTCGATGGAGGTTAAATTACAGAGGCCCGTGTGCTGTGCGATGTCAGTGCACGTTAAAGAACATCAGGTGGTCGAAGTTTCCTCAGCCCTTCACTAAGGCGTCCCTCGTAGCCTGAGTCGCTTTGTGGCGTTAAGCACCCATAAACCATAAACTTTCTCAAGGTCTAGAAACGTCAAGTCTTCTTCCCATTATTACTGTTCGTGGTCCGGCGGAAGACCGACACTCCCCGGCCGCTTCACATAACCAGTCATTCGACCACGTAAATGTTGGCCAATGATGGGACGCCGTACTCTAAGCGAGGTTCAGTTAGATCGGCTTCATCAGTGTCGATTGCAGCGCTACCTTTAATTCCGCTGCATGATTTTTATCAACGACCTATGGCTGAGTGCAATGAACACGTATATCCTTAAGCAGGAATAAGCTTCCATTACCATACTAAGAGGAAATAAATCTAAAAGAAACGCAGGAAGATATCAAGTAAAGGAAATAATGTAAACATTACTTCCTAAATTAGTCCACACCACTTTGTTAAAACAACCGCAGCGGTGGCCTAGTGGCTGAGCACCGCCTCGCATGTGCTAGGGGCGGGGTTCGATCCCCAGTGCCGCCGGGTACCCACCGCTGGTACAATAGGTACACACTTCCCCTAGCCTGGTGCTCGGCTTATTCAGGGTGAAATGCTTGGGAATTGGGTCTTTGACCCCACCTTGAGCAAACGAAAATAACCTTGTGCCATGGCGCTCATTGGCAACAGTGCCCTTGCGCCATTAAAATCCACTATCATGGTCACTTAGATAAAACAAATGATGTTTCTCTCTCACACACACAGCGTGCCTACATTTTTTCCCCAACATCTTGTCTTCTCTCCCTCGTCTTCTTTCTTTTTGTCTCTGTTCTCATTTGTCTTTGTCCCCTCTCTCCTTCGCTCTGTCTCCGCCTGGCTTGGTACTTGGTTTGGCTTCCTTTGGCTTGGCGCCTAAGCGGTTCAGGCCGAAGCCATGCCAAGAAAGGAGAATTACAGCTACTACAACTACAGCTGGCTTGAATTATACAATGGCGCGGCCTTCTCCGTAAAATGGCAAGCAGGCAGGAGGCAAAACGAAGCAGGATGGGGCAGGGAAGAGCAAGGCAACGCAGGCCAGGTCGCTTTAATGAAATATTTCACTTAATTCATCCAGGCTAACAAGACGACTCCAGCTGATCCCATCTCCTAACAGATATTTATTTCAGAAAAGCGACCAAATGGAGAGAACAACATAGCCGTCCTTAACACCAAGGTGCCGCGGTGAACTGCAAGAGCAATGGCGCCCAGTATTTACTAAGGGCAGGACAAAAAAAAGTTCATTCGAAGAGCATGTGTTACCAACGGCATTCGTGCCTACACAGGATTCGAATAATAACGGCGGCCATTATTGCGCTGTGCCTTTACAGATAATAATAATAATAATAATAATAATAATAATAATAATAATAATAATAATAATAATAATAATAATAATAAAAATAATAATAATAATAATAACAATAATAATAATAATAATAATAATAATAATAATAATAATAATAATAATAATAATAATTGGTTTTGGGGGAAGGAAATGGCGCAGTATCTGTCTCGTATATCGTTGGACACCTGAACCGCGCCGTAAGGGAAGGGATAAACGAGGGAGGGAAAGAAGAAAGGAAAAAGAGATGCCGTAGTGGAGGGCTCCGGAATAATTTCGACCACCTGGGGATTTTAACGTGCACTCACATCGCACAGCACACGGACGCCTCAGCGTTGTTCCTCCATAAAAATGCAGCCGCCGCGGTCGGGTTCGAACCCGGGAACTCCGGACCAGTAGCCGAGCGCCCTATCCACTGAGCTACCGCGGCGGGTAATTGGCAGAAGCGAACAAACCAGAACGGCTGTTATTGACAGGCTAATCTATGCAATTTGCCAACCACTTTGAGGATTCAAGGCCGCGACTATATTTCTGCTTGAGTTCCGCACAGATTTCGTCGAGCGAACGGTGCACGGAAACCGATTTTGAGAAAGTAATTGTGACAAATTGGGCAGCAGCAAATCAGTGCTTCAGAAGAGTCTAACTCTGGCCGGCAATTCTCTGCGGACATACGACAAGCGCCCTCTTTGTTATGCTTAAGACTCTCCGCTTTGTTACAATTAATGTCTATCGCTACTCGCTCCCTGTTGTCACGGCTGTCTTAGCGCGTCGGCTGTCGTATATCAGCGTTATTCTGGCATACGAAAAATGCAAGACAGCATAAACGACAAGAGGCATCGTCATCAGCAGCGAGAGCAAGGGGGGTAAACTGCATGCTCTTGGAGAAGCTAAGCCAAAAGCAAGCAATAAGGAACATTACGCCTAACAGCTGGGTTCCTTCAACCAATGGAAAACGGTAAAGAATGCTGGCCACGAAATCGGACGTACGGCCTTTCTTTGAGTTTAGTGCGGGTTTGTGCGTTTTAACAGAGCCCGGACAAATAACACAGCCGAAACGGCCTTGGACAGAGCGGGCATTAGCATCGAGCAGGTGAACGAAAACGAGGAATGTGTGAAAAACGAACTGAAACAGCCCTATAAAATAGGGTGTTTTACTGATGCTTTGTTTTTTAACGGTGTCTGCATATGTTAGTCGCGTATGCATTACCGAAAGAATCATATAAAAATGCAGGAAATAAACAGATGAACACCACCATGCGACAACAAGGAAGAACCAATAAGACAAAATCTTTGTCTTCGGGCCGCTTTTATGGTTTGACTGGTAGCAAAGAAGCAGTTAGTAACCTGTCCGTAAGAAAATAAAATATCCGTAAGCAACCATCGCATTTTCTTCTACACGGACAACAGCGAAGCTAGACCTCCGTCGCCGTCTCTTTGCTCCACATTTTCTGTTATGCCGTGCGTACACGTCTTCTGCTACATTTCTTTCCCTGGCATAGTTCCCAGCTCATAGAAGAGAAAGTAGGGATATGGCTGAGGCTCCAAGGCAAAAAGGGCGCCCGCACACCAGACAACACGCGCGCACCAGCGCGTTCAAATCCGGTGTATATACACGGCCTCTTGAAAAGAGATTAAGGGGACGTGTACGTGTTGGATTATTCTTTGCGCGCCATCGCCGAAGCGGCAATGGACAAAGACCGCAGTCCGGCTTGCAGCTGCCAGGATTCCCGCGCGCAACAAAAAAGATGCTTGTGTTTGTGTTGCCCGCGTCTGCACATACCGTCGCCCTGCAGTTCTTGCGTGGAAGGAGGGGTGGGGGCGCCACCATCGCCTCCTGCGAAGCCGACACTTCACTAGCGTCGCCAACAACTTTGCACAGGCGGCCCGAAGCAGAACCCAATTTGGGCCGCAAACGCAGAGGAAGGAAGGCGAAGTGTTTGATATTGAATTACGCCACGGAGCTTTTTATTCGCCACATTTTGTGTTCTTGGCGGCCGCCTCTTTGTCATTGTCGCTGTTGTGGCCTCTTGTACAGAGTGTTGCAGGCGTCGCAGTTACTTGCAGTCCCCGGGAAGTGTCCTCAGTATACCTGGCTTCCTCGACATGCGATTCCGCTGTAGTTGCGTTTCCTTACCCTGCGTTGGACGAACAACGCTGACAACAATTCGTGTTGTTCGCCATCATTGGCGTTTAGTACACGCCACTAGTGCATGTACACTAGTACATCAACAGCGGTGCCTCCACGGCAGACTTGCTTTGTCTCAGAAATTTCAGGCGAGCGAAGCTCTTAAGTTTCGAGGGAGGGCACGCCGCAGCATACCTCAAGTTTCATCAGCTGTTATTAGTTTAGGGTTTATGATTGTTTAACGTCCTAAAGCGACTCTGACTATGAGA
Source organism: Amblyomma americanum (assembly GCA_030143305.2). Lineage (NCBI taxonomy): Eukaryota > Metazoa > Arthropoda > Arachnida > Ixodida > Ixodidae > Amblyomma > Amblyomma americanum. The sequence goes on along the minus strand of JARKHS020009540.1, from coordinate 194,918 downwards.
GACGCCGTAGTGAAGGGCTCCGGAAATGTCGACCGCCTGGCGTTCTTTAACATGCACTGACATAGCACAGTACACGGGCCTCTGGAATACCTCTTAATAATGATTAGTATGATAGTTACGTAAGCAGAAAATATGGTTACTGAATGAATTGGATCGCTTTTCTCTTTCTTTGCCACGCTATGAGAAATTACACCTCTAATTAAAAAGAATGCCAGCGTTTCGAACGCTCAACTAAACAAGAAAAAAAGGGAAGTTGTAAAATCCGCGATTCCGGTTAGCTGGTTTGAGAGATGCTTTTAGCGACCTGCACAGATATGCAAGCGAACAAAACTACGCAACTCTCTCTTGTCTATGCCTCCTTTTTAATCCACAGCTCAACTCTCGCCTTCGTTTCGTCATCCCATATAGCAAAAAAAAAAAGACGGCATCGCATTTTAAAATCCAACCGTCACTGGGCCAGGAGTATCTCGCTAATTAATAACGCGGCACTCGGCGATGTCGTAGAAAGTGTTCCTCCCATCCTCCGATGTTCATTAGCACGAAATACGCTCCCTTTATTTTTCATTGCCGCACCTGGACCCTTCGGATCGAGCGGCGGTTGTACATCCAGCAGCAAATTTGGCTGGTTCTCCATCGCGTCGCTTGCTCGCTTACCTTCTGCTTTCTTTTCTTGCGTCGTCCATGTTTCTTCCATAATCTCGTACGGTTCCTTGAATGCAATGCTACATGAGTTCAGAACTGGGAACAAGCTCTTGCCTTCTTAGCGCACTGATGGCCGAGTTCAGCATTGCCGGAAAACGTTTGATCTCTTACACTAGACAGTTTTAGCTGACCGGAGCGACGGTCCCGTTCCGCTCACGGTAGCACGGTAAGGGCCGTTGTACGATCGTTTCGGAGCGCCTTCCGCCTCGTCCGGTTCGGGAGCAGTCCGCCAGTTTTCGGCCGCCAGGCGGACGTGAGGAGGAAAGGTGTTGTACGATCACTTTGGCGCTTGCGAGCGAGGCGGATGGTCCCAGCATGCCGATTGGCGCGCCGGGCATATCCGTCTGTCCAATAGCCTTCTCCGGCTGGTGGCAACCTAGCCGGCGCGAGCGCACCGCCAGCATCGCTCCACGCGCCGAAACGGGCTCCCGCATCCCAAGGGGCAGATCGGTATGCGCCCGACTACCTTCTCCCTTGCCTCCTTTCCCGCCCCCCTCTCCAAACCCCGATATCCCTGCACACTGCGCTCCCCCCCCCCTTCCCTACCTACTTCCCGTACGAGCGCCCCCCCCCCCCCCCCCAAATAATAACCTCTTTTCGTGGTCACGTGGTACTTTTTTCCGTTCCTCGGCGACCTGCACCTAGGCCTAGTAGGCTGCGCTTCGGCATCGCCATGGTGTGCGTGTTGAAGTTCCTGCTTTTGTCGGCGGCTCTCGTCAGCGACCCTTGTGTAGAGATTTTGCGCACTGCGAGGCGAAAAATGCAATGCTCTGGTTTCAGGCGTGCACGTTAGGCAGAAACAGAACTTGGTTCCAGTGCAAAGCGGAGAATCTGTGAATGCTAATGGCCACAACCATTTCAGCCGATCCAAGCAAAAAAGAAATGGGTTCAATTTATATCTGGTGTCAGCCTCGACTGATCCAGAGTTGCGTCAATACTGCAGGGCTCGCAGGAATGAGTGCAGCACTGGTATTGCAGAGCCAACCGCCACGCAGCAGTGCGATAGCACATTTCAAGGCACTAAAAAAGCCTTGTACCTGTTGTTTGAGAACATGTGCAGGAATAGTGCTGTCATGAGCCATGAAACAGATGGGATCGGATAAGTGTTGCAGGCAACTTATATAAGTGAGGAATGTTCAATTATGAATTTACTGATGAGCAAATAAATTTCTGCTCGTGGAAAATGCGAGGAGGGCTAAGAAAATCCCGGAACATACTACATTGCCGACACAAGTTCTTGCAGGCCAACCAGGGTTATCATCACCCTGCAGGCAAATAATCGTGTTCATAGGCAGTCACAAACAAATGAAGGCAGCATATGAACATGCAAATGTGCATGGATTACATCTCTTGAAGGCTTCGATAATGCCTCATCAAATAAACTAATGCAGCTGATAGCATTAAGCGCTGCTGCTCAACAACTGCTCGGCACTGACAAAATCATGTTGGCAAACAGGCCTCCAACAAAAGCATAGAGACAGCTTAATTCACTTTGGTACCTTTGTTTGACGTGTGACACACACACACACACACACACACACACACACACACACACACACACACACACACACACACACACACACACACACACACACACACGCACACGCACACGCACACGCACACACACACACACACACACACACACGCACACGCCACACGCACACACACACAAAATGACGGTGCCCCCGAACTGACATTTGCACTGCGCACCGATTTTTTTCACACAGGCTACATAATGCCGCTGGCACACTGTCTCAACCTGCGCACCCATGATCATAAAACGTACCACTGTATCGTGCACCAAGACGCACAAGACTGGCGACGCTGCTGTTGTCGCAGCAGAAAACACTGCGACGGCCGTGCAGCCAAGATCGTGTCAAGTCGCACACGCAGCAGTTTGCTATGTAGCAGAAACAACGTCGTGGGCTCGCCTCGGTCACGATCACTGCAGCCATCGCAACGGAGCGACCAGCTGCACAGCTCCAAGTTCATTTCAACATTCGGAAAACGGCGGGCGTCGCGAGTTTTTCGCAGATGAACATATCGCTGATTTGACGGGAAAGCACTCGCACCGACCATAATCACTTTCACTACGCGGACACTTGTCGCTATGCTGTGAAACTTGCGCACGCACAGGAAAATAACTCGCAGCAGAAATTCAAAACGCTTGCCACAACCACAAACAGCTCGAAATAAACACTTCGTGACACCGCCATTGCACAGGTCTTGCGTCGGTTTGCAGAGCCGCAGCAGGAATTACAAACGCATGCAAAAACCAAAAACAGCTCGAAATAAACACTTCGTGACACCGCCACTGCACAGGTTTGCATCGGTTTGAAGAGGCGCTCTGTCAACTCCGTCAACGTAGATGATTACAGAATTCAACTAGTGGAACTATCGCTCGCCACTGCTGAACGCGGCGAAGTTTGCAGTCGCTCTGAACACTGGTAATATCAAGATGTGTACAATATAATATGCTTCGCGACATCGCTGCCACTGCCCAGGCCGCGCTCCCCAGTTCAGTCGACGGATGGCCATCTTGCCCCGGCAGGCCGGGGCAGAGCAGAACCGAGGCGGAGGGAGGAGGGGCTCGGACGTCACTGACGTCACGGGAAAAGCAGCCAATAGCTGCAATCCGGTCCCCGGCCGGATGCGCTCGTCCGCCAGAAAGTTGAAGTTCACCAACTTTCCATCCGTTCGCCGAACGAGGCGGATCCGCCAGCTCCGCTCCCGAAGCGGACGAGGCGGAAGGCGCTCCGAAACGATCGTACAACGGCCCTAAGCGGTAGCGGAGCGCTGAGACCGAAATCACTTTTAGTTGCGCGTGAAGCGAATTTCCCTTAGCGGAGGAGACTCGTAGCGCCCTCTGTGCAACTCAACTGGAAGCACTATATAGTGTCATTATTTCTTTTTATACTGTAAAACATACTCTATATTGTACCATTTTATATGCAGCTGAAAGTAATTCAGGCAGCAGAAATGTTTTTTAACACATATAGATGCACTTCGACAGGTCGGGTTTTCTCGATATCCAAAGCAAGCCAACAGCAGCCCTAGCCAAGATTGCACAAGTTTTTCCCGACGTTGATGTTGATTTCACGAGCCATCGTACGCATGCACGTACATCTTCTACATTTGCTACATCTACAAAGACGATGTCAAAGCCGAATTAGCACCGCTGGTGGAAATAGACGACGACGAACTCTGCGTGCTTGCCTAGCTGGGGCAGCCATCTTGCTCTGCTGCCGGGGAACGACTCGCTAGGCTCGCTCCGCTAAGGTCGTCAGCGAGCGGAACGGGAGGTGCGCTCCGGTAGCCCGCTTAGGGCCAAGCGGGCTGCGCATGCGAAGTTGTGTTCCCACTGGGCTGCCTGAGCGGAGCGGGACGCCGCTCCGGTCAACTGTCTGCTAACGGTCTCGGTTACAGTATGCCCATTTTTAGCTTCCATTAAATTTAAACCATTCGTTCCATTCTGCTGTGGATCGGTCATCTGTAATTGTAATCGCTTGCGTATAATGTTTATGTCCCTCATGGAGTGCAACTCTGAATTCTACATTTGCACGTTAGTATTCAAGTTAGCTTTACGTGTGAATGTACTCCAGCAGGTTATAAATACGTGTTAGTAACCGTAACTTCGTCTTCATCGATGTATTTAACGACGCGTTTGATCCGCCTGTGCGTGTTTGTTTTCTGAGAATAGATTTGATCTTGCTGCTGCCAGAAATCATGGCTCTGCATCATTCGCAACGCTGAACATAAACCGGCTAACGCTGGGTGTCAAACTGCACACCCTTTTTGTCTCACTTCGAGAATGTGCCTCGTACTCCTCCGGAACTTTTATAGCGCAATTGCGGTAACAGTGGCTCTAGAAATACAGCGAGTTGGGCGAGTTGGTGGTGATCCATTACAGCAAACAGCGCAATATCAGCGCTCGTCGTCGTGTGTTCTTCTTTTCGCCTTTGTGATTTTGCGCTGTTTGCTGTATTAGTAACACTGGATCTATTCGAAAATGACGGGGTTACCTGAGTGTAGTCTTGCTGAGCGAAGCCTCTCATCCACACACCGACAAGCTCCCACGGCCCTCCCTTCTCCGCCAGGTAGGAGAATGCCCCACACGCCTATCGGCACCCTCTATCCACCTGCCAACTCCACCCTCCAGAAGCGCCACGGACCACAAACCCATATACTTTTACCCTCCACAAGGCGTTCAAGCACTAGAAGCCCAAGCAACAGTGAAGGAAAGCAACGGTGAAAACGAAATGAATGGAATTCCAAGACGCAGTGGAGAAAAAAATTGGAGAGGACACTTATTTAAGGGTATGACGGGATAGAGTATTGGGTTAGGCTTTCCATTCTGTGCAGTTTGACACCTTTGAACGCATTTCTCGCTTTTTCAATTGTTTCAATTAATTCATTGATCAATTAAACGATGTAAGTTTTCTTAATTAGCATCATCAAGCACTGCATTTTGATTCTGAGCATTTTCATACCTTTGAATCTCTTTTGCATTTATTCATCTGCTTATTTAATTCATTAATTACAATTAATTCATTGACTCGTCATCGTGTATCACACAACAATCATAAATCACTAGAACCACAAATCACCATGATACAATTATTTTTTTTACGCACCCCCGATTACTACCGACATGGGATATCGACTACAACTGCGCCAACGGCTTTTCGACCGAACGAGCTGTATCCGCTATCACGTAAAAGCTAGCTGCCCTCTGGGAATATCGCACAATAGCTAACTCCCCACTCCGCCTAAGCAGATCAAGAAGGTTACTGAACAAAGCTTGTTAAGCCCAGTGTTCAAATTATTCCTGCAACGAAATTGCCACAGGCTGACTGGAAACCATTCCACCTTAAAAATTACCAATTCAGCTGACATGATGATAACTACAGCCTTTCCTTTCGACTTGCTTCAAGTCGTTGAAAAAGTTTAGTATTTAGGCCACTTTGAAGTCAATACAGAACTTTTTTTCTTTCAATTTCCAGATCGATATCCTCTAAAACCTTCTCCAAGGAATACTTGGTATATCCGATAACGAAGCCATTCTACTGACACTTTCTGCTACTGATACTTACTGGTACACTGCTGGTACTTACCGCACATACAAAACTGTTTTAAACAACTTGTTTTTCTTAAAACATCAGTTCTTCAAACAACCTTTGGTTATGACGGCGTTTTACCGCCAAATCTGACACTTATTCACACCCCATCTCAACACCAATGGACCAAAAATATTAAACCTTTATTTGATTCAACATGCTTTCTTATTTTAAATTTTGTAGCTCCACATTTCATTACACTCACCTTTGTAATTTCTATGTGTGTGCAGTGCGTTTGTACTCTTCATTGCGGTTCTGCTTACAATTCGTATTCTTCAATGTATTCGTTGCTTATATATATATATATATATATATATATAATATATATATATATATATATATATATATATATATATATATATATATATATATATATAAGAGAAGTGGGCACTTCTACAGAGACACATTTATTTATTAACATTTCGACCGCGGTGCGGTCTTCTTCAGGACTGTAGCGGTCTCGCGTCAGATGGACGTTTTAAGTTTTTGAGCTGCAGAGGAGGGAGAAAGGAGTGTAACAAGCAAATTGCAACAACAGTTCAAAAAATGAACAAAAAATAAGAAATGAAGATGGGGGTGCGGGGAGCAGACAGGGACAATATATATATATATATATATATATATATATATATATATATATATATATATATATATATATATATATATATATATATATATATATGTATATATATATATATATATATATATATATATATATATATATATATATATATATATATATATATAATATATATATATATATATATATATATAATATATTCCTTCATTCCTAAAACACCCGAAAACGTGACTGCAGTGTCAGTGAATAAAATACAGACCTTCGATCTGGCACACTGGCATCGCAGGAACAAAATGCAATAGCCAGACCTCGATGCAGCATGGAACAACAATGTGTTCGTTTTCTCATTATAAGGCAGCTTCACAGTGCCTCATCATGAGCACTGCGCACCTCACAAAGCACTTGCACAGTGCCTCATCATGTACACTGCGCAACTCACAAGGCAGCTGCACAGTGACTCATAAAGTGCACTGCGCACTTCACAAGGCACGTGCATAGTGACCAGCCACTACATCCCACTGCACTCAACTAGAAACTACACGCATAATGTGGGTCTCCTGGTGCAATCCATTGCCTCTGCTTACGCCATGCGCGTAGGTTAACGCTCCAAGCCTCAGCTTAGTTGAAAGTTGTTCATTCATTTGTCTCTCGTTTTTTCTCTCGCCGCTAGTTTGCCTCATGCAGCTATGCCAAGAATAACAATGTCCGTTTGGAGCTGCCTCGGCAGAGTATGAGTGTACGAAGACGAGATGAGTTATGACCACTGCTTACCTGATACGACCGCGGGAGGGCGGCGAGCCGACAGGGGGAGAGGGAGCAAGAGAAGCAATATATGTCAACAAGGCCGCAAGGACGCGCCACTGATTTCGTCCTTATTTTGTCATTTATTGCGCTGCCTACTGCTGATGAATGATTGTCATACGTAATGGGCTCCTGGGACCATTATACCCACTTTTGATACACAAACAAGGAAATGTTGGTCCTACGAATATAATTCCATCAAACCTAATGTTTGCAGTTCATCTCGGTCTATTTTCAAGCCATGCTCTGTAAACAGCGTGCGGGAACTGAAAGAAATAAAAAAAAAACTCTCCCTGCGCTCTAACGACTGCATCGCATAACTGACCATGCAAGGAGCCTCTATACGAAGACAAGCAGATTAACGTTGTCTGTTCTGGTCTGATGCCTTTTATTTCTAAACTTTGTACTGGCTGTCCGGTTTAGTAGCCAGTCCTTTATACGTATGCGTCTAGTGCATTATTTTCTCGGTGGGAACATAAAGAAGATTTATATATTTTTCCTTCACCTACGAACCGCATTAGGAGCTGCCAAAGAAAGTTTTTAAGTAGTTTTTGCAATTGAGACGAAACAACGCTCTCAACAGAAAAGTTATCTTTTGGAAAAGATGGTGAACGGTTTTTAATATTCGTGCTTTTGGGCAGGTCTTGTGATCTTCCCTTACTCGCATATGTGTGACCCCCGCAATGGTGGCCGAACGATGATCCTGCCAGCACTGCTGTTACTGAGGTGTAGATAGTATTTGCTGTAACAGCCTTTGTACATTTTAAGCTTCGGGCGTTCTGGTGGCCGGGTAACAGGCTGTTTTACCACATCTGTGGAGGTAAGCTGATCGTGCTATTCAGCGGAAAGAGTGAGGAGGTTTCAGATATGCCCCACCACGGCCGGTAAAATGTCTACACTCACGAATTGCCCTCCATAATTTGATGGCATTCTATGCATAGAACTGTTCTATGTGGAAGAGCATAATCTGTTAGAGGCCGAAGTAGGCAGCTGTAATAAGCAAATAGAGTACAAGGTGTACGCATCGCGTTCATTGTTTATATTTTTTCATATCTAGCTATTCCTTTGCCTTTTTCACCTAATGCTTCGCATTAGAATATAACCTAGGAACACATGTTGGCAACTGCTGCGCCAATTCTTGTGAGCAGTAGTCCTCTCGTTCAAAAACTTCGAGGGCAGCGCGAATGTATCCAAAAAGTTTTGTTTTTCAGAGCCCCAACAATAAAGTGCTATTAAGTTATTTGCAGCAAAATATTAAATGTTGCACGTCCAGGGTAGCCGGGACGTCTGCCGATATGGTTCATGGTTTATGGGGGTTTAACGTCCCAAAGCGACTCAGGCTATGAGAGACGCCGTAGTGAAGGTCTCCGGAAATTTCGTCCACCTGGGGTTCTTTAACGTGCACTGACATCACACAGTACACGGGCCTCTAGAATTTCGCCTCCATAACCACTCAGCCACCGCGGCGGCTTATCTCCCGATATGATTACACTCAATGAATTATTTGAGAACAACTACGAAGTGGACTTTGGAAAAGGACTGAACAGTATTCAGGAGCTCTTCCCTATCCCGACCTCATTAAGCGTGAAAATTTTTTTACCACTATCGCAGCAGGTACACGGAGAAGTCGGTCGGCGGTAAGGTGGCCTTGGCCTGCTAGTCCTCATCGGGGAAAGGGGAAAGGGAAAGTAAAAGCAGCCTAATGTGTTTAGTGGGTATTTGTAGCTGCCTCCAAGCTACGGCTTCTTCCCACGTCAGCTTCTTGGGTGTTGGGGGTTTGGTTCCTCGATTTCCCTTGTAGTAAGTAAGGATCTCATTGTGCTCTTGTGGGACCACCTCAGTGGCAGTCGTTTCCTCTGCGGGGGCCTGGCTAGTAAGACATCGGGCTACGGAGTGCGCGCGCTGATTACAGATCAAAGGCCCGGGGTGTGTGTCCAGATGAGTGCAGTGTCATGATGTTGTCGTTGATTTTTAAGTTCTGTTCTACAACAGAAGATATTTACTTCAGCAATGACGCCCACCGTTAACTATAGCGAGAAAAAAACAAACAAGAGCCAAACTGCATGTGTTACTAGTGGCTGTTCAGGCTCATTTGACATCCCTCTAAATGCCTGGCATTCAGCAGTTGTAGTTTCGAGGATTTAGTTAGAAAAGTCAGTGTCTTATAACCTGCAGCAAGTTTCAGAATTCCGCATGAATGTGAATGATTGAAATTATTATTGCTATTATACTCACAACCATATAAATGAAGGGTAAAATTTCTATATCTCCTCTTAACAAATTGATCACAAAGATTATACATGTATACCTTAACAGTTCTTCCTGATTCGAGAAAAAATAGAATCCCGCTATTAAAACTGCGGATAGAAGGCAGAACTGCCATCCCTGGGCCTGGTAGCAGGGTCTGAAGCGGGCTCCCAGTGCACGCAAAAAATTTCTCACAACCGGAGGAATTAAATGCTTCAACGCAATGTAACATCGCAAAGCCGCCGAGGTTTTCAGCAAACTACGCGGAACGCACCTGTCAACGCAGGAAATAGCCGTTTATAAGCTGTTCACGGCACCCTAACAACACACAGGACTCAAAAAACAACAAAGAGGAGACAAACGCGCTCCCATCGAAACGGCACCGCGTCATTACTGACACTTTAGCCTCGCTCTGAGAGCAAGGGGATCCCGCGGCATGCAGCGAGCAATTAGCGCTAAGTGCTGCACCGCGTGCGCAGGCAAACAACAACGCGTGCGAGCCCGAGAGAGGGCGCGAGGCGGCTGCGTCATAAAAAAAAAAGTCTCGGAAATCGTCCCGCTGCTTGCTCCTTGCGAGAACTCCTCTCTGTTCTGTCAGCCAGGTTTGAAACTCGGTATGCTTGAAAGCAACTAGTTCCGTGCAGTGGTGTCAGATGTGATCGAGTGAATTTTTCTGTCCGCTCGTATGCCCGCCAGTCCGCCCACCGGTCTGCCCGCCTTTTCATTCACGTAACTTTCGAATTTGCCTGCATGGTCACTGGGTATTTTCCTAACGCCGAACTTCGCAGATGGCGTTGCTCTAAAGCTGTTCCTACGCTTGAGCCACATGGAGCAAACTTTCACGCTTTCACTTCCTTAATAGCCGTCTTGGTGGCTCAGTAGTTACGACGCTCGGCTGCTGACCCGGAAGAAGCGGGTTCGATGCCGGCCGCGGCGGTCTCGATGAAGGCGAAATTCTATAGGAAACCGCCGCGGTGGCTCAGTGTTTAAGGCGCACGGCTACTTATCCGGAGTTCCTGGGTTGGAACCCGACCGCGGCGGCCGCATTTCTATGCAGGCCAAACTCTAAGTGCCCGTGTGCTGTGCGATGTCAGTGCACGTTAAAGATCCCCAGGTTCTCGGAATTATTCCGGAGCCATCCACTACGGCACCACTTTCTTCCTTTCTTCTGTCAATCCCGCTGTATCCCTTCCCTTACGGCGCGGTTCAGGTGTCCGCAGATATGAGACAGATACTACGCCATTTCCTTTCCCCAGAAACAAATTTTCTTTTTTAAATTCTAGAGGCCCGTGTACTGTGCGATGTCAGGGCACGTTAAAGAACCTCACGTAGTCGAAATTTCCGGTGCCCTCCACTACGGCGTCCCTCGTAACCTGATTCGCTTTCAGGCGTTAAACCCCGATACACCAAACCTTTCACTTCCTTCCTTTTTTCTCTCAGCGCCTCCTCTAAATTTCCTCTCTTCTATCTCTCCTGGTAGCTTTAATCGGTGACATTGCACGGGCTTCATTCACACGACGGCTTGGCGTGTGTTCCTTATATAAAGGCTCACGCCGTAAAAAGTCGCCTAACAGCCTCTCAATACTTTCTTTCCTCCATGCTCGTGCGAAGGTTGCACATGTAGCCAACTCAAATGAATGACGAGGTTATTCATGCACCACGCTAGCTGGCCGCGCATGTGGCAAGAACATGGTTGAGGGGAACTCCACTTACGCTGTACCTAAAGGAGGAACGACACACTTTAAACGCACATCGCGAGACCGTGCTAGTCATCAGGAGTCATCTTTGTAACCGTCGGTTATACAGGGCGTTTCATTTTCTTGACATTTTTGTATTTTATCACTTGAAGTAGCGCGACCAGTCCAGGCGAGCACCTCGTTCATTTGCAATTTCGAGTATTTGAATTACCCTGGCGTGTTCTGCTTGGCTTTCGAATTAAGGCTGCTCTAACCAGTCTACACTTAATAAAGTGATGTCTCCTGGATATTTAGCAGAGGTGGTGGCTCAGTGGTTATGGCGCGGGTTCGAGGACGCGGGTTCGATCCCGACCGCAGCGGTCGAATTTCCATGGAGGCGAGAATATAGAGGCTCGTGTACTGTACGATGTAAGTGCATGTAAAGTACCCCAGGTGGTGGAAATTTCCGGAGCCCTTCACTACGGCGTCCCTCGTAATCAAAGCCACTTTGAGACGTTAACTCCCCATGAACAGTAACCATAAACCTAAACCGCCTGGATAGTGCCCGCTGAATAACTTAGTATGCTTAGGGTTGCGTGCCGTGTTGCCTTTGCACTCATAGTTCACCTTCTTTCCTCGTGTGTATCCGTTCTTCCTAAAACACACTGTAACGCTCTGTTAGGTAAATTTGTCTTTGCCGTGAAGAGTCATCGCTGTATAGATGAAACCTGCTTCACTGCTTGCTTTAGGCTCTGAAAAGGTCCGTTCACAGGATTTCGGCAATCTGAGCCTTTCTTCGAGGATAGTTGCACAAGGTGTGTACATAGTAACTGTTTCAGAAATTTCCCCTTGGGTTTTCCCGTTGGGTTGGCAACGACATATGTGGGAACCTTCAATGAGCAATTTTAGTTACGTTTTTCTCGATGCCCCTCAGCCGATCCCCTGTGTTGTGAATCGTGCAACAAAAAAAAATTTACCTGACGAATTGAAACAATGGGAGTTATTGAAAGCAGAGCGTTATCCGTGTGCTAGGGCTACTCATCCACTGTAGCTGTCGTATCGTCATTCTTAAAAGCCGCGCCATCATTCGAAGCAGCAACTGTAACATAGGAACGTAAAGGGTGGTATTAGTGGTGAATATTCACGCGTCTGTGCGGCTGCTGTCTCAACATGGATACGTCAGCTTTTTTTGACGAACTAAAGCCGCAGGCGCACGTCAGATGTTTGGATAAGACGCACATCGTGCCCATGCAACACAACTTGCCCTAGTGTAGCCCACCAATAGTTTCCACTCAAATGCAGTAGCACGAAAGCAACAAAAGAAGAATAAGAATTCATAATAATTTTATACCGGTAATAATTAGAACAAAGAAGCGTGTTCAGTGAAGCGCTCTAGGGGAGACATTTTTAGGCTTTTATGTATATATAGCACCGCGATGATTTTTGTATTATTTTGCACTCTTAAATGCTTGCCATGAGTCATATTGCATAGTGATGTTATTCGGCGCGTAGTCACTTTTCAAAACTTTGTTTTCAAAGCACTATGTTTCCCTTCCATCTCCTCGAACCACTCACTTACACGTTGCTTATATGCGATGTTAAATATAGTATTACATTTTCGCGCTGCATATATTTCAAATATTTCTCCTTGCATAGAACACGACATGCATACGCCCAATAGCTCCTAGAACTGAACTGAGTAAAAAACATCTGTTTATCAGGTCCCCCTCTTTCCTGTGGTGAAACGGGTAAAGAGCCTCAAAAAAAAACAAGAGAAGACAGAGTTCTGCATGCATAAGTCTCGCTCTGCCGCATCGACAGTGTCAGCAGCCGGTGCCCGCCATTACGGGGCAGCCAAACGTCCGAGCGAACTTCGGCAAAGTCATGGCGGCCACCCGAAGAGTCGTCGCAGCAGTGCTTCGTGCGCTGCCGCCTGCGGGAATTGCGCAGAACGTGTGGCCCAATCGGAGGTAGAAGAGCTGCGCCAGCGCCGTCTCTTCTGCGAGCCGCGAATTACTCAGCACGGACGCCCTGAAGGAGGTCTCGGAGGCCCAGCGCACCTGGACCACCTCTTGCCACCAGGGCTCATCTTCGGTGATCTCGAGTCGGGAAGCGTCTCTCGTGTAAGAGACCAGGCAGCGAATGTGTTCTGTCAAGTCCCAGCCTGAGCTCCTGAAGCGGCATTCGCAAAAAGAGAAAACAAAGTTTCAATAAAGGCAAACATAGTGCCTTTTAAAATTCAACTCTAACGTTAAGCAAATGCGACATAGATTAATTGCGTTAGTCCTTTACTGTGACGAGTACAAAGAACATTTCTACTTTGCAGCGTATGCAGCCCACTGATGGTCCTGCCGAAATATATGTATGTCCTTGTAGTTGAAGCGCGGTATCCTTTTGATGAAATGAGACATAGAGGGCGCAATGTTCCCGCTGGCCTCGTCTGCTGAATTGTTTGTATTAAACTTAACTTGTATTAAACTTATGCTCACACGTGGTGCAAGTCCACCCCATGTTTGTCAACTCATAGGCTTCATGACAACGCACCGTGGTGCCTTCAATACATTGCCACGCCTCGGCACACTTAACTTACGACTCCAAAACGCGTATTGCACGCCCTGCTCCACCAGCAATAACATTTACGAACAGAACCCGACCGCGACGGCTGCGTTTTTATGGAGGCAAGACGCTAAGGCGCATGTCTGCTGTGCGATGTCAGTGCACGTCAAAGATCCCCAGATGGTCGAAATTATTCCGTAGCCCCCCACTACGGCACCTCTTTCTTCCATTCTTTTTTCATTCTCTCCTTTATCCCTTCCCTTACGGCGCGGTTCAGGTGCCCAACGATATATGAGACAGATACTGCGCCATTTCCTTTCCCCCAAAACCAATAAATTTTTTTTTTAAAAGTGAAATTCATTTTTTCGAAACCTGTTATTTCGACAGTGTTACCTGGGAGATCCGGCTTGATAAAACACCCGGGCCAGGTAGTATCCGACTGTGCCGTAGTTGAGCACGTGATCTCCGACTTGAGGATAGTAGAAATCCGGGATTAGCAGGCGTTCGACCACATCGCCGTCACTCCAGGAAGTTGACAGCACGTCGAAGTCCAGTAAAGGTCTAGAAGATCGACCCCCACCTGCCACGAACAGGACAGCGTTGGCGATGAAGTCTGGCCCATAGTAGGCCACGACCACAGGGTGAGTGTCATTGGAAACTGCGAGAAACGTGGTGAGCGAGCAAAAATCGAGTAAATAGAAGCAATTATTTCATAGGTGTTCTTGTATACTGCAAACAGTGCTGCGTTCGACATCGCCTCGATCGTTGGCGTTTGATAAAAGTTGCAAGGTTTACGAGAAGAGAAATACCTCCCCGTGAATCTTCCAAAACACTGTGCCTTGTTTTCGAACAATGTCGCATCAAGACCAGCAACACGGTAAACTGCCAGATCACATGTATACATGTTCTGGCTAGGGTACTTTACCATAACTATGCGTGGACTCAGTGATACTGCACGCTCCAGCAATATTCAGTTATTTCCAGTGCCATATTGCTTTGTGAAAGCCTCTGCTTTTAAAGTCACTCAAACTGTTGTTACCATGCACTCACTCCGCAATGGAAGGCGGGCAGCCACCATCTTCCCGTGGTCCAAGACGGCACCCTGCGATATCTTCAAATTCATACTGGCCGCCTTCAAAACACCGTTCAACACGCGTTCCACGTCGGCCGCACCTTTAAAGCCAAGAAATTCAGCAATTATCCAGTTGCGATATACTTCTCTGAACATTGTCTCCAGAGCCGTGATACAGATTTCATATTTGATATCATCTTCCGGCACACGGCGATGCACCATAACCCGCTCCTCGAGTCCGAAGAACTCGGCCAGTGGTACGAGCATCAAGTAGATCTTGGTCACCATTGCGTTCTTCTGGCCGGACAGGGTTTCAAGAATACTTCGTACGCCATCGAGGCTAGTAACGCGAGCAGTCAGTGGCAAGGCCATCAGCTGCACAGAAGCTTGCGCCGCCAAAACTGCCGTCCAGTTCCAGCGGGACGAGTCTAGCTTGTGGACCGGAACTTCTACCGGAGCACTGGAAGGACTAGCCACTAAGTTGAAAACGATGTCGTCGATTTTCAATATCGCGTCCGTCGTCTCCTTCTCCAAAGAGCGACTGTCGCTTCCGAGACTTTCACCTAATCTCTGTTGACGATGTGCACCGCCATTGACATGGCTGCTGCTAGCCAGCAACGTCTTGACTGCGCGTGTCACGATCACGTTACGGAAGTCGGCGCTCACATGACGCAGTATGGCGGTGCCCGGTGAGATGTCGACGAATTGGCCGTCGCACACAACGTTCAGAGCGGACAGTAACCGGAAACTGAGCAAGTGAGTCACGGCCAGGAAAAATGACTCCTGGAACGTCTTCGCCTGGAGCCACAGGTCGGTGAATATGTTGGCTGCTCGCCAAGCGGTAGTGAGATTTAGCGGCTGCGTGAAGAAATAAGGGAAATGGTCAAAAATGACCATGTCCATTCACTTCAAAGTGAACAGAAACGATAGACCTAGAGATTCCCCTAGCAGTCCTTCTGTGCACGTAGGTTGCACGTTATCGTTGTGTCATATCACACCACAGTGCCAAGTAGTTTGCCAGCTAGGGTAACATCTCCTGTGAATATCACAAAGGGCCTACTCGTCCTCAGCGACAACGATCAGTTTCAAACGAGAGTTATAACAAAGTTAATTGCTCTATACTGCTAAAGTTACTGCTGCACTAGCGGCTATGATGCTCGGCTCTTGAGCCCAAGGTAGCGGGATCGACTACTGACCGCATCGGCCATATTTCATTGGTGGCAAAACGCAAAAGCAGCCGTGTGTTGTGCGATGTAAGAGTGCCTTAAAAAGCCCCCGGGTGGTCGAAACTGATCCGCAGTCCTCCACTACAGCTCCTCTCATAGCCCGCGTGCAGCTTTGGGACATGGAGACCCACATACCATACATACCACATCGTTATTCGCACCATAAGGTGCTAGCTGTGTACACGTTGCAAGCGTTCACGCATTTGCTTGCAGGGTCAACAACGGTAGTGAAACTGCGGCAGCGCCTACTATCTCCGCGCATGCGTGTAGTACCCGTGCGCAAAAAATTAGGTGTGCTCCAACCCGGCTGAACCTATTCACACGAGCGAAAGATGGTTTAGCTTCGATTAAACTTCATTGGATATCAATGGTTTAGCTTGGACGGGGACGATATGTCGTCGAAGCACTAGATACGGCACGTTGCTCATCCATGGCTTTTTTAGAAGGTAAGCACACGCCACATGCTTATATAGCGAACGGCGCGTCACGCGTTTGCCGGCAGTTGCGAGAGTGCCGTCGGCTCCCCATACGCAGTTGTGGCGAGGCTCAGCGAGTCACAGTACAGTTCAGGGCATTGCCTACCCGAGTGGAAACTAGACATGCAGAAGGGATGCTGCACGCTTTCTTTTAATATTTCTGCGGGACACTGATCTTGTTTCTAAATGGTGACAGCAGGAAAGGACTATGGTCTACTGTGATTGAATGTGTGCGTAGATGGTATCTTCTGGAGTGGACTATTTTATACTGGTGGGTGAATGTGTGTATGGATTGTGGCACTGCAATGGACTGTGTTTCTACTGTGTCTCAATATGTGCATAGATGGTGACTTCTGGAGTGGTCTGTGATGTGGACTGTGTGGAGTGAATGTGTACATAGATGGTGACTGAGGGAGGAGAATATGTATTAATATTTATTTTTATTTTTTTATTTATGTACATACTGCAGACCATGGTTAGGTCCAAGCAGGAAGGGCAGGTGCACAAAAAGCAAAAGTATAGCAACAGAAATACAACAATACAGCAAAGATAATGTAGTAAAACAACAATACAGCAATGCAAGACAAAGCAGAAAAAAATACATAATACGCAATATCAAAGATGGCTGAGGAACGCGTCTGTTTTTCAGGATTGATTTGGTTCGGTTAATGAGTTCCAGTCAGATATGGTGCGTGGGAAAAAGGAAAACTTGAACGAGTTAGTCCGGGCAAAATATGGTTTTAAAAGAGCTTTGTGATAGTGTCGTGTATTCCGTGTGACTGTGTGCATAGTGGGGTACGTCCGCCAGGTTTTAGGACATTATTAACATAGAAGTGACGCTACGGTGGAGCAATTGCCGGAAGAATAAGCAAGGCTAATCCCACCTGTAGCATTCAACACCTCAACTCAACTCACGTGATTTTATAGTTCCGAGGCGAGCGAGCGCCGTCGGCTCAACGCGCGCAGCTGTGGCAAGGCGTGGCAAGTCATGTGGCATGACGTCAGAGCCAAGCCTCCGCTCTTCCTGGTTCGAAGGTAAAATTTCGTAGCCACATGACCTTCAGCTTTGTACGGGAGGAGTAGAGCTTTCGCTCTAAAAACAGCGGTACATGGCTACCCTAAGGTAACGCTATGCTCAAAAAACATTCTTGCAGTACTGTAAGGTTGGAATTCGTGCTGGAGAATGATTATATGGTTCATTTTGAACGACCACACTCTTGAGAACCTACAAGCACACCGTAATCTCAAAGACAAGCGCTGCTGAAAGGCCGCAGTTGTGGCATGCCGCACGCTTTCACGCACCTTGTCGGCGAAAAATGCCAGGCAAGACGCGTATACTTGTGCCATGTGGATGACCTGCTCGCCGTGCGGAGTCAACCCAGCCGCTGCCCTGAACAGACTGTCGTTGGCGGCGGCCACATAATCGTTCCTCAGCGAACCCATGTACGAGACGTTCCTGTCGACGGCACTCCTGCTGGACGCCCTCCTTGTGGGCGGGGTCATTGCCCTCCAGTGACCGCACACGAACGCGTAGAAGTTTGTGCACGGGTCGGCCGAAACGTCCATAGTGGCGTTGATGATCTTGACGGCGCTGATGCACTCTGCAGAGCTGCACTGGTTGTCCATCTCCTGCATGAACAAGACGGTGATAGTCAAGCAGGCTCCAAGCCAAAAGATTTAAAGCTGATCAGCAAGCCTGCTCGATGCAATCGACATTGATATACTCACTCATTTTATATCTCTTTTCCTGTCACCGACCATGCGCCTACAATCAATGTTTTTGAAGCTTAAGCCAAGAATTAAGCCAAAATATTTACAATTCAGAGTTGCAGTGTGTTTATCTTCGTCATGAAAATGTTATAAGAATACGAAGTTCATTTTTCGCGCACTTAATGAATGGCATATGAGAATATTGCATCCGTCTTGGGGAAGGATCAAATATTTTCCGCATAAGGTAGATATGTCTACTAATTCTTACATCATTTACAGCCAGCATTTTTTTTTTGTCGCACACGGATCTCCGGTGCAGGAAGGGCCCTCTAAATTTCACCATACGAGTCTGTTGGAAGCAATAGCCTTAACCCTAAAAACACCCTTGCAGAAATTCTGAGGAGTAATGTCTCCGATACACATTGTGCAGGTTAACATGCTTGGCGGTAGCCTCAAGGCAGTATAACATGACTCTTCTATAATGTTATCGTCGTGTACGCAACAGAAAACTACGGAAAACGGCGGGCTTAACGTCCCAAAACGACACGGGCTATGATGGACACTTCGAACCCGACCGCGGCTGCTGCGTTTTTATGGAGGAAAAACGCTAAGGCGTCCGTGTGCTGTGCGATGTCAGTGCACGTTAAAGATCCCCAGGTGGTCGAAATTATTTCGGAGCCCTCCACTACGGTACCTCTTCTTCCTTTCTTCTTTCACTCCCTCCTTTATCTCTTCCCTTACGGCGTGGTTCAGGTGTCCAACGATATATGAGACAGATACTGCGCCATTTCCTTTCCCCAAAAAACCAATTATTATTATTATGATGGACACCGTAGTGGAGGGCTCCGGAAAATTTCGACCACCTAGGGTTCTTTAGCGCGCACTGTCATCACACAGTACATGGGCCTCTAACATCTTGCTTCCATCTAAATAAGACCGCCGCGGTCGGGATCGAACCCGCGCCTCTATAGTCAGCAGTCGAGAACCATAACGACTGAGACACCGCGGCGGCCTGGCTTATGTAGGGTTATCATTCTAATTTATAAATCTTGCTGCACTAATCTGTTATATCACACGTAAAGATATGTTATTCTGGTTCTTTTATTTTGACTTGACTTACAGTCCGATAAGAGAAGATTCCGCCAAAAGCTATATTTCGCATCTTTGCTGCGTGAGGGGAACTTCATCCTTTTATTGCTCTCAGTAAAAATTAAATTCCTAGCTCATTCTGGTCATGTTATCGGTTATGCGGCAGCAAAGGACGCTTTTAGAGTTGATAAAGTTTAGTATTGCTATTTTTCCGCCACTCCCTTCAGATTTGTCACCTCTACACCGAAAGGGACCAGTTGCAACCATTTTGAAGTGAATGGCGGTGCAGCGCTGCCTCTGGGAACCATACCAAAATATTGGTGTCGACGCAAGTTCTCAACTTCCAGTATCGCCGCTCAATTGTACTAGTATTTCGTTTTTTTTCACATCAAGTACCCGGGTTCGAACCCGACCGCGGCTGCTGCGTTTTTATGGAGGAAAAACGCTAAGGGGCCCCTGTGCTGTGCTGTGTCAGTGCACGTTAAAGATCCCCAGGTGGTCGAAATTATTCCGGAGCCCTCCACTACGGCACCTCTTTCTTCCTTTCTTCTTTCACTCCCTCCTTTATCCCTTCCCTTACGGCGCGGTTCAGGTGTCCAACGATATATGAGACAGATACTGCGCCATTTTGCTTACCCAAAAACCAATTATTATTATTATTATTAATTATTGAGCCCCGCCGCGGTGGCTCAGTAGTTAGGGCGCTCGGCTACTGATCCGGAGTTCACGGGTTCGAACCCGACAGTGGCGGCTGCGTTTTTATGGAGGAAAAACGCTAAGGCGCCCGTGTGCTGTGTGATGTCAGTGCACGTTAAATATCCCCAGGTGGTCGAAATAATCCCGGAGCCCTCCACTGCGGCACCCCTTCCTTATTTTCTTGTTTCACTCCCTCCTTTACACCTTGCGTCGCGGTTTAGGTTTCCGCCGATATATGAGACAGATACTGCGCCATTTCCTTCCCCAAAAACCTATTATTATTACTATTATTATTATTATTATTATTATTATTATTATTATTATTATTATTATTATTATTATTATTATTATTATTATTATTATTATTATTATTATTATTATTATTATCAAAGCTTCGTTTTTGGTAATAGCGGTCTCCCCGTGATTAAGTGCGGTAGCGTATCGATACACATACGCCAACTAATGATCGTTATCATTGCCCTTTTAAATGACAGCTACCTTGAAATGACTACTTTGAGAAGCTAGTATATGCGCAAAAACTTGGGAAGTCTCAACCGCCTTCTTTAGACAAGAAAAAAAACAAATCAACCAAAGCGACGCACCTTCACCCAGGCTTCCGCTGCGAAAGCCGCGCCGTTCCAGCCGCGTGCTCCCACGACCCGTATGATCAGAAGCACAATGGCTACGAAGAAGGCGCCCAGGACAGCCACCAGGCCGACGGTGTACCTGCCCAGTCGGTATACGCCCGAAGTGTCCGCCGAGAGGCATTTCCTCCTTAAGACTGTCGATTTCCTGGAACTGCCTTGATCGGCGAAGGGGGTCGTATCGCCCTTTAGCACTCGGGCTTTGGTGGCGGCCTGAGTGGTTCTGGCGATCGGGTCATCGCCTTGCTTGTCTAGCGCGACCTGGAGAAGCGGGGTAGCGAGCAGGTCAGATTGCTAGTTGAAAGCAAAAATAATGAAAAGGAATATTTTTCAGGCTTACATAACCGCCATACACACATCATCAAGGGCTTACATAACCGAAATTCAGTTGCTGTCGGTGCAAAAATAACCTGGCCGCCAAGATTGCTTTAGAAGCCATTGTAGTAATAGTAATAGTGGTAACTGACAAAAACAAATTTAGTATTGGTTAAATTAGTCCTATAAATAGCAGTACAAGCATATATCATAGTATCAGTAGAAGAGGGTAGATAATAACTAGCGTCATAGCAAAATTAGCCTTTGCAGTAGTTCTAGTAGCAGCATCAGTTTTTGTTGCAGAATGGAAGTAAGTGAAAGGTAGCTAAAGGAGACAGGTTAGAGCGCGGATTCCCTACTGACGCCTTGTCTCTAAGCTCTCTGCGCTTGGTGCAGAATCTGCACAGCAGAGGCTTTACTCTACATTTCCAGTGGGTGCCCTCTCATATAGGAGTCAACGGTAATAAGGTGGCAGACAGTCTCGCCCATAAAGCTCTCTCAAGGATTCCATCAAAAAAAGTACCTCAAGATGGGAAAAGTCTCTGCAGGAAAACGGTGCTCGATCACTTTAGTACCCTGTGGAGTGCGTCCCACAAGCCATGTGTGACCAAGGGACTGAGAAGATCTCAGGCGACCCTTCTACATCGAATTCGCACGGCCTCTGCTCGCACTCCTGCATGGATGCATAAGACCGGCATAGCATCGTCTCCGCTCTGCTCTTTATGTGGTGTGTGCGGGGATATCGAACATTATATTATGTACTGCCCAAAGTACAACGCGGAAAGGCATGTGATGTTCGCTTCCTTCAAGAAGACAGGAACCCGTCACAGCGCAGTGCAGGACATTGTCTACCCGAGTGGAAACCAGACATGCAGAAGTCAGGCTGCCCGCCTTCTTTTAACATTTCTGCAGAACACGGATCTTGTTTTTAAATGGTGACAGCAGGAACGGACTATGGCCTACTGTGATTGAATGTGTGCGTAGATGGTGTCTTCCGGAGTGGACTACTTTATACTGTGAGTGTAAGTGTGTATGGAGTGTGGCACTACAATGGCCTATGTTCTAGTGTGACTGAATATGTGCATAGATGGTGACTTCTGGAGTGGACTGTGATGGGAACTGTGTGGATTGATTGTGTGCATAGATAGTGACTGCGGGAGAGAATGTGTGCTATTATAAGAGACTGTGCGCTTAGCGGGGTAGATGCGGCATTGTTAATATCGAAGGGACGCTGCGGTGGAGCAATTGCAGGCAGACAAAGCAAGGCTAACCCCACCTGTAGCATTCAACACCTCAACCTCAAGAAACAAAAGAGCGGCGGCCTGTTGTATGGGTATAGCTCACCACCATCGGACAAACGTGCAGATAAATATTGCAGTGGCACCCGCATGTACTAAGAAAGACGAGTTAGAGGAGAAAAAGAAATCACGAATTGTCGCCGCGGTGGCTCAGTGGTTAGGGCGCTCGACTACTGATCTGGAGTTCCCGGGTTCGAACCCGACCGCGGCGGCTGCGTTTCGATGGAGGCGCGCGCCCGTGTGCTTTGCGATGTTAGTGCACGCTAAACATCCTCACGTGGTGAAAATTATTCCGTAGTCCTCCACTACGGCACCTTTTAAAGCGAAAACTTTACTGGCCGCAGGTTCAGCAGTTTCGCGTGATACCTGGAATGCCGTACTGCGCATGCGTGAGGAGCAGTGACGACACGGAACATTTCTCTCTCTCGCTCCCTAGTTATAACTGCGCCTGCACCACTAGTAGCACCAAGCCACAGATGTTCCGCCGCTGCGCAGCGCCGCGCCTTTCCTCAAAGTGCAACTTTCAATTTTCAGTTTTCTCTTTCTTCTTTCCCTTCCTCCTTTATCCCTTCCTTTACGGCGCAGCTAGGGTGTTCACAGAGATATGTGAGACGGTTAGTGTGCTTGCGCGCTCGCCGCGCCATCTGGCATGACGTCACACCACACGGCTCGCCGCCGCCGCTGTTTGGTATGACGTCACACCACGTTCCTCGTCGTTGCGCTTGCCTCCGTTCGCTACGCTTCGCCAGCTGCGTCGCTTGCCTGATAAGAAGTAGGAGGAGTGAAAAGGAGAGCTCGCGTAAGCCGCAATCAAAGTTGTGTCGTCTTTAATGCGACAACAACATAGCTAGACAACCAGGCTAACCTGGACTTGCAATCAAGATTAACCAAGACTAACCATGCTGTGCCTTAGCTTTCGCTACGTATATCCGGGCATAGCCGAGCTAAGCAAATGCCGTTTTTCTCTCCCTCTCGCTCCCTAGTCAGTACTGCGCATGCGCCACTAGTAACGCCGAGCCGCAGGTGTTCCGCCTCTGCGCAGCGCCGCGCCTTTCCTTAAAATTCAACTTTCAATTTTCAGTTTCCTCTTTCCCTCCCTCCTTTATCCCTTCCTTTACGGCGCGGTTCCGGTGTCCACCGAGATACGTGAGGCGGTTACTGTGCCATTTCCTTTCCTCAAAATCCAAACAAAACACGTGAGCCGACAGCGTTCATACAGTTCATTGGCGCTGACAACTTTGCAAAGACCGTTCATTTTCACGAGAGGAAAGGCGCACAACCGGCTCCGTGGGTCAGTGGAGACCTAATAATAATAATTCGCTTTGTATATCCTTTGTATAGCTGGGCTAATCCGCATTAATTTTTCTTCCTTTCTTCTTTCACTCTCTCCTTTATCCCTTTCCTTACGGCGCAGTTCAGGTGTCCACCGATATGTGAGAGAGATACTGCGCCATTTCCTCCATTTCCGCAAAAACATGTTCATTTTCGTGTGCTAGCATAGTTAATCATGGTTTTGCATTATTTATCTTGACTTTTATCATCATTTATCAAGATCTCAGATAAATCATGATCATTTGATCTAGGTTTGCTGATTCTCTACATTTATGGGTCCCTGAGAGTCCTCATACAACTTCTTCGTAGTGGTGCAGCGGTTAGGCGATGCGCCACAGCCCTGCAATGACAGGCGCTGACATTGCTGGGCCTAATGGGACTCCAGTTCCTTTCACCGAGGAACCTCTGGCGACTAATCAATAATTAAACTGCTACCTCCCACGGCGGGCAGGTGATGACGTCACAAGGTCACGTGACCTACGTGGCCCAACTGCCAGTCAGGCGGTGGGAACCCAGTTATTTTGAGGTCGAGGGAGGAGCACACAAAGAGGCAAAGCGTCATCGGAGGGTAGGTTGCCACCTGCCCACCATGGGAGGTGGGGCATCTGCTAGGAGCAAGGCTTCAAACACACAAACGAGTTTTCGGTGCCTGAGTGTTACGCACTAAAATTTGAAAGGCGTGAAACGGGAAGTCGCAGAACGCCCTTGTCAAGCCGTTCGGTTTTCGGTCAGCGTCACGGTATTATATTCAGCTATTTCAGCCTTGGGCATGGGGATTCAGGAACTTCTCTGAGATCGAAATACAATCCCTGCATACATGCGCCTTCCGATAAAGTTTACAGTAGGCACGAAAAACCATATCCCTCAAATCAGAACAGGCAAAAACTGCTCATGCGCGTTAGCTGTAGTCGTGAGGAGACTTGCCTTGTCAAAGTAGTAACCTCGTTCCCGCGGCGAGCTAACCTCTTCGTCCATAGTGTCGGCCTGCCGTTGACAAATTACTGACGGATTCTGCGCCACAGCCGAGGCTTTAGCTTTCGAATGTCTTGAGGACAGAGATTCGGGACGACCATTTGTCCTTGAGTTCCTAGCCTCTTTTTGAGCCGGTAGCTTGACTCTGTCGGACTTCGAGCGTCGCCGACTGTTGTTTGCAGAAAAGTGTTCGTCTCCTTCTGGTAGCTTCACTTGCACACCTAAAGCATCTTTCACTCCGGTGTGTTCGACAGCGGTCTTTGGTTCCACGATGTCTGCTAACGCCGCACTGGTTTCGCCTGAGGGGCTAGCCTTGTGCTTTCGCACTCTGAGAGATGAGTCTTCTAACTTCCTTCGGTGCGGCTTCGAGTGGTGTGCCGGCTGTTGCTCCCTCAGCTTTGACCCTCGTTTACCGACCACAGGTGTCAGCACATCAGCTGTCTTCCCTTTCGACTTCCGGCCGCTATGGTAGGAACTTTCAAGTTGGCCGTTCGAGTATTCCGCACTTTTGCCTGACAAGGCAGGCTCCTTTTCTCCTTCCATCAGGGATGTGTTTGCAGTCTACAGGTGAGCTGCAGCCACTTATCTGAACGCTCGTACCTCTCACAAGAAGCGTAATTGCAGTGAGGTCCACCTCGTTGCACGCTAAAACACAGACGTTAATCTTGCGCTTTTAAAAAGGTCGGTACCCAGGCTAGTTTTCTCAGACACGGCCCTGAAGCTGTGCCTTAAGAAGTGCTACGTGCCTTCAATATGCCGATGGAGCCTGTTGGGTCGGTGAGGTACGCCTGCAGTGACGTTGCTGGACACAGGAGAGGACAGGCTTTGCTCAGAGTGCGACCAGGAAACGGCAGCTTCTTCTTCTTCTACCTCACATCCCTGCTTCATAGGAACGCTTCCGCGATGGCCGCTGCACAAATAACGCTATTTTTTCCCGTTTATTAGGATGACCTATTCGCAAGGATGAACATTCTTTTGTTGGGGTATATAAAAAGAAATAAAATAAATGTCCTCCTGCCGCAAAAGAAAAAGGAGGAACTACTTTGGGCACCCACTGACCATAGTCTGATTGGCTGTTAAGATATGGGAGAGTACCTGGAGTCCATTTGCAATATCCCTCTAACTATTGCCTAAAAATAAAGAAATATATGGGGCCTTTAAGTCACCTTCAGAGTGCAATGCGATAGCGCTGTGTTCTGGATGCATTGAACATGGACGGATGTCGATAAAGACGATCGCATGCAAAGCACAGCTTAAGAGATAAATTCACCGGTGTTGCACTTCCACGTGCTTTTCCTATTTGTAAACTCCGTTCAGGTGAATAGCCACCCGATTCTTGGCCGATCCCCCAGTGTGGGTATGTGCCATCTTTTGATAGGCTAACAACAACAACAACATTTCTTATCCATCCCGCTCTCTGTCAGTACGAAACTGAAACATCACAGTCGTTGCATACGATTGTACACATTAAGTCATTGCCCCATCTTCGATCTCCAAGTTTGCCCAAAAGGTCCTCTCGGCATGCTGAAGGCGCGTAGCACTTCATTAGGCACAGCTTCACGGCCGTGTTTGATAATAGCGCGGGTATCGAGCTTTTTAAAGCGCCAGATTCACTTCAGGGTTTTAGCGTGCAATGGGGAAGAGCTCACTGCTGTAAACATTCGTTTCAGAGGTAGGAGCATTCCGATAAGCGTCTGCAGCTCAACCCCCATTCTAATTTTTTTTTCATCCCGCTTTCAGTCAGTTTGAAATTGAAACGTTACAGGCATTGTATACTATTATGCACATTAAGCCATTGTCCCGTCTTCGATCTCCAAGTTAACAGGACCCCTGTCCTTCCCTCTTCCAATCTATTAGACTACATACAATTACCACTCCTTTTCCCATCAAAAATTTTCTGCTTCCTTAAATTAACCGCCAGTGTCTTGGCCACTCCCCCGTAGTGGGTATGTGCCAGCTTTATTTGAGGCCAGCCAACCAACCAAGAGATTGGCGGTTAAACACGCGGGATGTTGGCCGTGGCAACGGCGCAGTGGTCTAAATTAGCGGCCAGCGATAATGACCTCATCGCGCCTCCGCACATTAGAATCATTATTCGCTGATAGAAAGTGTTTTTTTTTGTTCATTGTAAAAATAAATTGCGCACATTTCGAAACCCGCGCCGGGCGCAAAATCAGCCTCGCCCGAGAGCGGCTTGGATGGATCGAGAACCACCATCCACTACGCGCGAAATTGAAGGCGCCGGATCAGAAAAAAAAAGGACTGGAATCTTCTGGAGCCTGTCTCCCCGCCGGGACAATGGCAACGCACGCCTGTTAAAAGGTTTGAGGGAGGCGTTTTTATTTGGGACGCCATATCAAAGTGCGCGAGCACCTTGGCGTGAATCGACAAACAAACTGGCGAGGCTTATAAATAATAATAATAATAATAATAATAATAATAATAATAATAATAATAATAATAATAATAACTGATTTTTCTCGAATGGAAATGGCGCAGTACCTGCCTCATATATCGTTGCACACATGAACCGCGCCGTAAGGGAAGGGATAGGGGAGGGAGTGAAAGAAGAAAGGGAGAAAGAGGTGCCGTAGTGGAGGGCTCCGGAATAATTTCGGTCACCTGGAGATCTTTAACATGTACTGACATACCACAGTACACGGGCGCCTTAGCGTTTTCCCTCCTGACCCGCCGCGGTGGCTCAGTGGTTAGAGCGCTCGGCTACTGATCCTGAGTTCCCGGGTTCGAACCCGACCGCGGCGGCTGTGTTTTTATGGAGGCAAAACACTAAGGCTAAGTTCGTTAAAGATCCCCAGGTGGTCGACCTCCACTGCTGCACCTCTTTCTTCCTTCCTTCTTTCAATCCTTCCTTTATCCCCTCTCTTACGGCGCGGTTCAGGTGTCCACCGATATATGTCAGACAATTACTGCTCCATTTGCTTTCCTCAAAACCAATTTGTGGCATGCGAACAGTTACGAGATCCGAAGCAGGCTTTAATTCCTAGCCCAACTGGAGGCCTCTTTCACTGTATTATCATTTCCGTGCACCCATTGTTTTTTACACAGTCCTGGCTTAATAAAAACTACCCAGAAAGCGACCTGAAACAAGTAATGACCAGGATTTGACTCTCCGCGTTGACTCACTGCTTTAATGTTGAGATGCTTATCCTATGGTCGCTGATGCGTTGGCGGGCGCGGAGGCAATATTTCGATGGATACAAAATACTTAACCTTCGATATGCTTTGTGACCTTCAGCGGTCGTTAAAGAATCACACGTGGTTTAAAATAATCAAGTGCACTCCGCAGGCATCCAACATGTCTCACGTGTCGTCACCGGGACATTAATATCTTCAGTTTAGAATTTGCCCCCGCGGTGGCATAGTGGATATATGGCGCTCGGCTGCTGACCCGAAAGACGCGGGTTTGATACCGGCCGCGGTGGTCGAATTTTGATTGAGGCGAAATTCTAGAGGCGCATGTACTGTGTGATGTCATTGCACGTTAAATAACCCCTGGTTCTTGAAATTGCCGGAGCCCTTCACTACGGCGTTCCTCACACCACGAGTTGTTCTGGGACGCTAAACCACTATAAGCCATAAAACCATCAGTGTAGAATTTACTATAAGCAGGAGCAACTTTTGTGACATTATCAGAATGTCCGGATCCGGACCCCGTAGAGTATCTGTTACGGGTCCAATTGGACTTATTTTTAGAAATGTGGCGGAGAGTTTGAAGGATGGTTCACTCCCGCCACCGGTTGGCCCGGTATTGCACTGCCTCCGGGATCGGCCTTGTCTTTAGCGCGTCTTTACTATCCTGTCTTTCTATCCGATCTTTCAACTCTCCTACTATCTGCACGTGGTAGCGATTGTGGCTCGGCTTGAGCCAGTGGGCAGGCCTGTGCACTTTCCTTTTCTCTCTTCCTGGCAACGACTTCTCTCTCTCTCTGACATTATCATTCTGCATTTAAACACGTTGCACTCATGAACGTCTTGTGGCGGGATCTCGTCTGCCGCTTGGGCAGTTGCGAATGTCCGGCTTACCGCGTACAGTTGAAGTGTAGGTCAGTAAGCGCAACTCGCGGCCGCTCTAATGATATCAGAATTCACTTTCCGATTTTCTACAGCTAGCTCTACCTTCTCTTTCAGGGCCGACAGAACGTGAAACAAAGTACAGCTAAAGGCCAGGCCAGACCTTCGGCGCTCAGTTCGAGCTCCGAACTTCGATTTGTGACAACATCAATCTCCCTTGCGCTCCCCTCCACGTATTAAGGCTAAGTTGTGACACGGTGCACCAACACATGCACATAAATAAGTTATGCCGTCTGACAGAACGCGTCCACCTTATAGGGCTCACGTCACTCGATGGACGGAACGCGAGGGGGCATCCGCCATACTCCCGGCGCACACCCAAACATCGTAAATGATTAACGCCCTTACGCGCGAAGAAGCCAAGAAGTGCATAGTTTGCGAGTTCCCGTCAGAGTTGTGTTCGCGGTCGTATATCTACGAAGTGCGTGGCTCCTTTTGATTTTTGCTGACCTTTTGTTCGTCTGCGTTCATTGGAACCTCATCCTTTATTCTGTCGGGGCAGTCATTACGACACTGACCCACCTCCGCTCCGATGTCGGCGTCCCTAGCCTTCTACTGAACCTCGAATCTTCCGGTTATTTATGCTGCGATAGCCCCATGTGTGTGTAGCCGGCGTTAATGAATCGATGATCCGAGATCGATGACGCTCCGCGAACGTCAGCTTGGAGGGCTGCTCTCGACCGCGTCACGCATTTATGTTTAATTCCCCTTTCATTATGCAGTCGCGTGAGAGCTAATCAAGGTGTCGTGGTTGCCACGCGAGAAATACACGTTCTTTTTCAAATAAAAATCGGCGTATGGCTGCTATGGAAACCCACGCAAAACAGTATGGCGCACGCTTTCGGATCGTGTTCTACGCCTGTTATTTCATTTGGTTTCGTCTGCGTCAGCGATTTTCAGAAAATGGGCATTCGTTTCTCAATATTACGTGCAGTGAAAAAAGGAGTCATTGTCAGTGCGATTTTCCTCAAGGCGGGTTAATTCACGACGGGAACTGCTGCATTTCACATTTAGCATGCCTGGTGTTCGGCCTAAAACGTTCACTTCTCTGCAGATAAGGGTCAGTGCTTCATTCAGAAGCATAGTCAGCATTAGGCGTGTATACGCTTCCTGCACGAAAAAAAAAAACCTTCCTGGGCCGAAAAAAATCACGCGTTACAAGTCATTCACCCCCTCTGCGGAACCTACGCAGAAAAACACGTTTTAATGAATGCGGATAAGCCCCGCCGCGGTGGCTTAGTGGTTAGGGCGCTCGACTACTGATCCGGAGTTCCCGGGCTCGAACCCGACCGCGGCAGCTGCGTTTTTATGGAGGAAAAACGCTAAGGCGCCCGTGTTCTGTGCGATGTCAGTGCACGTTGAAGATCCCCAGGTGGTCGAAATTATTCCGGAGCCCTCCACTACGGCACCTCTCATTCCTGTCTTCTTTCGCTCCCTCCTTTATCCCTTCCCCTAAGGCGCGGTTCAGGTGTCCAACGATATATGAGACATACTGCGCCATTTCCTTTCCCCCAAAAACCAATTATTATTATTATTATTAAATTTGCGTCGCACACCAGAGAAGCGACAATAGGTTGAGCTGACTTTCTTCCAGGCCTATTTAATTCATCTTTTTGTTAATTGGGTGCAGTCTTTTGCGATCTGGACGCAACCTCTTGCGGCACCAAACATACGAGACGCAAACAACATCGACAAAAGCCAGACCGGGGACCGCTTCTGATGCTATAGTGCTGTCTGCTCATGCTTCCCCGTCCTTCAATAAGGTAACCTAATTTGTTCAGCCGTACTTACGATCTCTCTTCGTTTCGCATGTGTACAGTGACCGCAAGATGCCCTGCGCTGGAAGAAATTGACGACGTTGGCTCGTTCGACGCAGCATCTTTCGGGCTGGGGGGTGCTTCGTATTGATTTGCCGGTGCCTGTTTCATGTCCCCGGGGCGCAATGCACTCACCTTGCCCCATCTTGCTTACCGTTTTTTTATCCGTTGCTTCGCTACGTTGTGTTTACTTCACGCAGCTTTCGAGCTTCTGGTTGTCTTATTGATTTGTGTTCGACGCAAGCAACAGAAATTTTCGGCAGCCGCAGGTCCCGCTCTGCTCGCTTCTCCTGAGGCCGGATCTGATTAGGGGAGCGGTCGAAGAGGTACGGCGCTTGAGACACCTGCGCCTACGCTTTGGCTTCGATTCAACATTGGATTGATCTTTTACTTTGGTCTGACGTCAGTTTCGTGTGTTCATCGATTCACTTTTCCAGTTACAGGTACTCTCACAGAACTTCACTGCGCTTGCCTGCTCTGCATCAAACAGCTTAGGAGTAACGAACATACTTTTGTCTTCTTTCTTTAATTCGTTATCTTCTTGCTTTTGTGAATTAAAAAATTAACTCCAATCCACCACTTATTTTCTACCCTCCTTGTGCCTCCCACATAGCCTGCGCATTGAGAATTTCCTCGCGCAAAATGCTCCACAATTTGACTAGTCCAACTTCGAGTGATTTCGAACACTGAACGTGTCGTTGATAATAATAATAATTGGTTTTGGGGGAAAGGAAATGGCGTAGTATATGTCTCATGTATCTTTGGACACCTGAACCGCGCCGTAAGGGAAGGGATAAAGGAGGGAGTGAAAGAAGAAAGGAAGAGAGGTGCCGTAGTGGAGGGCTCCGGAATTATTTCGACCACTTGGGGATCTTTAACGTGCACTGACATCGCACAGCACACGGGCGCCTTTAAGTTTTTCCTCCATAAAAACGCAGCCGCCGCGGTCGGGTTCGAACCCAGAGCCGTTGAGGCAAAGCCGGTATTTTTCATGCGCCAATACTGAGGAGACAATGTCAAGCGTCACGCAAAACAACGTGAAAACGCTAGCGCTAGAAAGAGCCAACATGGCAAATGCTAAAGAACCCCATGACGTTTTAGAAAATTTTGATCCATGAAGAATTCTGCGAAACAGAAAGCCTTGGTCAGAATAGGAGCATTCTTGACCCGAATATTTTCGTTGCTGTGAGTGATCGATGTGTGCAAAATACTTGTGAGATTTTGTCATAGTAGTAAGTCCGCCTTTGTTCACGAGTTTTGCCGATCTTCATGGTGCGGAGGACAAACATTGCGCCAGCGCTATGTCCTTCGAGATACCCGCGACCCCTTCCTACAAATTTGGAGGACGAGCTTAGCAACCTAAAGAAAGCAATGAAACAATCACCAGTCGACCAGCCGAATGAGTGCCTGACTCCTGCCTAGACGAGTGAATGGACAAAAGAAAAATTGAATGAATCCCCGATTAAATCACTGGTTGCTTCATTTCTTCGCCCATCGATCACACGAGAGACATAGGCCTGATAATGTTGCGTCGTTCGATCGACAAGCGTTGCGAAAAACGTCGGCGTCTGCGGTATGTCGCAGAGAGCCTGCCTCGCCTTGCATTCCAAATCCCCTCGTTCTATCACCCCCCTCACTTTCATTTCACCATCTCTTGCGGGGCGAAGAGGGATGTGACGATGACCGTGCTGGGCCTCTTGCTGTGTGAGCTGCAGCCTCCGCGTACAACGATCAGCTCGACTAGCTATCTAGCCGGGAGCTTTACTCCGGATAAAATCGGCGCCCTCCAGTTTTGCAGTTCGACGCGTTCCTCAGAATCAGCCGCCACCGAAGTGCATCGGCGAAATTCCGGCTCCTTTGGGTTCGCTCCTCTGTTCTCCGAAACTCGTTACGTCACATGGGAGAAGTATGCCCACTGCTGTCTTGCGTCATTGGAATGAAGGAAAGAGAAAGAAAACGACAGAATGTCAAAGGAATAGACGCAGTGGTTCGATCTCCGAGAAATGCCCGGGGCAGAAATAGCGCTGTACTGTGTGTACTTGTTTTTGTGTTCCCGTTTTCGTTGCTGGTTATATTAAGTTTGATTCGCGCTAACCAGCCAGGAGCGAATGGAAATATATGAATGAGGATACCCGTGTAATTAGGACGCAATATTTATATTCCTAAGCGTATACAGCGGGGCTAGTTGGTGGCTTGTAACACTGTGACTCGTCCTTCGAGCGCACATAAAACATGCACAGAGGGAGAGTAGAGCTGACACCAGGGTCACCCCGTGGTCTCTCTTCTCCCTCTGTCCGTGTGTGCTGCAAGGATGAGTCATAGTATTCATATTGATCGCATTGATCGCTCCTTTCGGCGCCGTACTTGCTTAGTGATACTACAACACACGTAAGAGACTGAAGCGTATGTTAACTTTTAACGCCGAGTATTGCTTAACTGTGGGCTTCATTTCACTCTTTAGATTTCTTGCGCCTCGAAGGCAAAATGGAAACACTCGTGCGATCCGAAGAAGCCAGAAACATGATGAGGAAAGATAAAAGCTCGACTTCCGTCGGTATCTCTAAGAATGTACCGTCTTTTTCAACAGTAAGCCGGCAACGGTGGTTTGTTTTTTGGCCGCGTAGTGAAGCACATATGGCGGCCGCTAAGCTCTGAATCTGTGTAAATTGAGGTCAACTCTTTTCCTAACCTTTTCACTCCTCTTCGTAACGTTTTGACACGTTTTGATTTCTAATGACCTTTCGGCAGGTTGTACGGTTTAGAAGCAAAAACCTCTTGCGCGGTTACGTTGGCAAAGGGGCAAAGGGACCTAAATGAAAGAGAACCTGAAAAGCGAGATCACAAAAAGATGGGTTTTTATTCGTTCAAACGTGACAATATATCTTTCTGCCTATTATTTCGTGGCTGACTATTGAGTGAAGGAGATGAAGGGAAATCATGTACTCCGCACCTTCTGTTTAATTCTCATTTATTTTTCTAGCGGCCTGTTTATTACCCCAAAATGCGTTTCATGCAGACCTTTTACGCGCATTGAAGAGAGAATTCTATGTGGCATCAACAGGGCGCTTACATTGTCACAAGCACATTTTTCATGGTCATTTGCATCGCCATCATTATGATTTAATATTTAAAAAGCAGTTTGGAAAGCACGCATATGTCACTGGGAAAGAATTTGCGAGATTGCTCGCTGGACGAGTACAAAACTCAGTAATGCGTCTTTTCAGCGCAGCTGTGGAGATGCCTTGGTTTCACGATCTACTGAGGTAAGAAATTTGCGAGCGAGGTACGTGCATATACGTACAGCTATAGGCCATTCTTTTTATTTTTCACATGCACTCGTTCTTCGACTAGCACTCCTGTCGACTCTGTCCCTCCAAGCTAGCAGCGCCACCGTCCCTCAGCATCAACGGGAGGTGGAGCGCCCTACATTCCTCCGCTCTGATCAGGTCTAACGAACTACTCAGGCTGATTACTGCTGTCATCGCGAATATTGTTTATTGTTACGCGTTTTGCTGAGACCAGAGATTTTTGGAGTTAACATTAGAGTATTTTAAAGGTATGTAAAGCGCGAGCAATTAGTGGCTTGCGCTGTTTCCTCGCCTATACATTTCAGTACCATCTGTTTTATTACTATAGACGTGCACTGTGACTGCTCTTATCGGTACTCGGTATGCATGCACCAGTAGCTGCAACGCTTACCCGCACCATTCTACAGGTGGAACGCGTTCATGTGACCCTATGTTTCTTGCCCTTTCTCTGCAGAGATAACTTTACAGTAAGCAAACAAAAATGTTAAACTAGGACCAAAACTAAGAGTGAAATCAGCTTATAAAGGGTTAGCTTAAGTGGAAATCACTCCGTGCGTCTCTTCCCAAACTCTCGGGCCTCGCCATCAAAATCACCGCCGAAACGGCGCCAAAAAAAGCCAATTATGCTCCCCAGCATTTCGTCAGTGAAAAAGCTGGATTCCAAAGTGCAAAGTACAAGACCGTTATAGCGTCTGCCCTGATTGTGTTAGCCGAGTTTATTTTTACCAACACATTACTATCCCCGCCACGAAACGCTTACGCCGAGTAGAAAGTTGTTGCCACACAGCAGGCGTGTCTGTCCCGTGTCGCTACGGGGCCCATGGCAGTTCGATTGCGGGAGGCTCCAGTCATCATGGAAAGGTGTAGCGCAAAGTAAACAAGGACGACAAGACACAAACGAAGCGCTTTGTGTTTTGTCGTTTTTGCTTCATTTGCTCTGCACCTCTCCATGCTGCCTCACCGACTGGCTCACAAGACCTTGGTAAGCGTGACCAAGTAACGCCACCTTTCGTTTGCGCAATCAGCATATGATGTCTGGATGCGCAAATACAACCAGAAAGCGTGGCGTGCCTGTTTGTTCCTCAGGCGAAGGCCACAGCGTAGCAGTTTTCTTTACTTCGCTGCTGCGTGAAGGACTACAGGTGGGGCCCGCATAACCGTAGGATTGTACGTGTATAACCCTTCGGTTATACACGCAACTTACTCGAACAACATGTCGCGTAATATATGGCATTTCCTGCGCTGGCCTACGCCGATCGATAACAGAGGGGACGTGTCACTCCGGCGTATGGTTCTGGCTGGGCCAGCTATGTACCGCTACAAGCACGTCGAAGCTGGTGAAGGCGGCGTTCATGAGTGTGTGTGTTTAGTTCCTCGCTTTACCAGTGATGCATGAAAGACGCGTTCATGCGGAAACCTCTAGGTTACCGCTGCTGTACGTGACGACAGAAGAAAATGCAATAACAAGGCGAGAGTCTTGTCTTTTCTCGGAAAACAAGATGTGCAGAGGATGAAAGCGCAAGAAATTGGCGAAATGAAGCATTAATCGGAAATATCAAACTAACCGGGGCGAAATTCGAAGAGTCCAAAATTTTTAGAAATGTGACTTACAAAAGCGGGTTTTGGCATCTCATGAAAACATTGTATTACTTCTTTTGTTTTGTCATTACTTTCATTCTGTTATGAAAAGTTTTAAGCTAAAGCATATATTTTTGACAGCATCGCTATTGTTACTCGTACACTGATATAAGTGCTGGTTTTAATACAGGCAGCGAAATACAAAAGTTGTCCAACAAACTAAGAAGCGCATTTAAGGCATAGGCTGACAAACCCCTTACAGGAAGCAACAAATAAAACGCTAAGTAGGCAGTGTGACATTTCGCTCTGCTTATTTTGTCAGGCGTTTTCTACAGCTTTACGTTGCTTCTCTAACCCAACCGGACAAGTATAAATCCGATGGGGGTCCAACACCGCTTTCCTTGTCGCAACCGACGGCACGACAGCCCGCATATCGGCCATTTACGACATACCCTTTGCCTGCAATTGAACTAGACCAAGCATGCTCGCGGCTACCAAAACACAGATGGCGTCACGCTTTCCTTGAAGAGCAAAGATAAGAGGCCGTCTTTCCGCCCTCTTTCCTTCTCCGGTCACCTGATCTCACCGTTCAACCTAGATCCGGCATTTCCCCTGTCTCTATCCGGGCTCTTTTTTGCCCTTTGTTCACAAACATCAAAGAACCCATCCCAAACAAGAACACCGAACGGTGTTCGCTGCCTCCCGCATTAAAAGCATCACTGCCCATGGAGGGAGTCGGAGATCGACGCTATACACGGACGGAGAAGCACATTTCCGCAATACCTCGATACGCGCCGCCACCTCTCTACTCACACTTCCGCGAACTTCTTGCGGACAATGGAGGCTCCGGTAGCCAGCGCGGCGCAGTTCCTCGGCATTGTTGTGTCTCGGGGGAAACCGAGCTTAATCTTACGGGAAGGAAGCTAGGCATTCTGTCCGAGCCCCTTGGGGATAAAAGAAGAGGATAGAAAGCAAAAGGAGAAAAAAGAAGGTCGAAGAGGGTTGCCTGCGAGATAAAGGGGGTCTCCTGGTGCCTTCTTTCCCGAATGCGGATGAAGCGGGCACCGAAAGCGAGCTCTTAATTTTGCCAGGGATGTCGTCACCGATCGAAACACGTGGCGATCACGAATTTTTCTTTGATCCGTCGTCCGTGAATGCCGACCGCCATTCACTGGAGTCGTCATGGCTACATGCGATTGGATTGTCTTGAAGCTAGCGTCATCGTTAGGCAGCTTGTAGACAAGACGTCCTGTAGTTATTCCTCAAGGTATTCCGTGGAGGCGCAAAACACCTTCGAAATGCAGTAAGGGCTGCCGTGTACTGATGCTTCGAAAGCGAGAGGACACAGGACACCCATGTGGGCTTTCGATCAGGAAATTGGCCTGTTCTCAGTAACACGTTGCGAATGTGCATGACCTCTTCATCATCCCTGAGCAGGGCATTCCATTCCAAATTTCCAAGTAGCGGAGTTTGGTGGGGACATGTTGTACTGAGAACAGTGTTTCCTCGACACAGGACACACATGTGTGCTTTCGATCAGAAAATTGGCCTGTTCTCAGTAACACGTTTCGAATGTGCACGACCTCCTCATCATCCCTGAGCAGGTTATTCCATTCAAAATTTCCAAGTAGCGGAGTTTGGTGGGGGCATGACGTACTGAGAACAGTGTTTTCTCGACACATGACCCCCATGTGGTCTTTCGATCAGAAAATTGGCCTGTTCTCAGTAACACGTTGCGAATGTGCACACTTCCTCATCATCCCTGAGCAGGGCATTCCATTCAAAATTTCCAAGTAGCGGAGTTTGGTGGGGACATGATGTACTGAGAACAGTGTTTTCTCGACACATGACCCCCATGTGGTCTTTCGATCAGAAAATTGGCCTGTTCTCAGTAACACGTTGCGAATGTGCACGACCTCCTCATCATCCCTGAGCAGGGCATTCCATTCAAAATTTCCAAGTAGCGGAGTTTGGTGGGGGCATGACGTACTGAGAACAGTGTTTTCTCGACACATGACCCCCATGTGGTCTTTCGATCAGAAAATTGGCCTGTTCTCAGTAACACGTTGCGAATGTGCACACCTCCTCATCATCCCTGAGCAGGGCATTCCATTCAAAATTTCCAAGTAGCGGAGTTTGGTGGGGGCATGACGTACTGAGAACAGTGTTTTCTCGACACATGACCCCCATGTGGTCTTTCGATCAGAAAATTGGCCTGTTCTCAGTAACACGTTGCGAATGTGCACGACCTCCTCATCATCCCTGAACAGGGCATTCCATTCAAAATTTCCAAGTAGCGGAGTTTGGTGGGGGCATGACGTACTGAGAACAGTGTTTTGTCGACACATGACCCCCATGTGGTCTTTCGATCAGAAAATTGGCCTGTTCTCAGTAACACGTTGCGAATGTGCACG
This sequence comes from Amblyomma americanum, assembly GCA_030143305.2. Classification (NCBI taxonomy): domain Eukaryota; kingdom Metazoa; phylum Arthropoda; class Arachnida; order Ixodida; family Ixodidae; genus Amblyomma; species Amblyomma americanum. Next base: position 157,200 of record JARKHS020009540.1, on the reverse strand, counting down.
ACCTCCTCATCATCCCTGAGCAGGGCATTCCATTCAAAATTTCCAAGTAGCGGAGTTTGGTGGGGACATGATGTACTGAGAACAGTGTTTTCTCGACACATGACCCCCATGTGGTCTTTCGATCAGAAAATTGGCCTGTTCTCAGTAACACGTTGCGAATGTGCACGACCTCCTCATCATCCCTGAGCAGGGCATTCCATTCAAAATTTCCAAGTAGCGGAGTTTGGTGGGGACATGATGTACTGAGAACAGTGTTTTCTCGACACATGACCCCCATGTGGGCTTTCAATCAGGAAATTGGCCTGTTCTCAGTAACACGTTGCGAATGTGCATGACCTCCTCATCATCCCTGAGCAGGGCATTCCATTCAAAATTGCCAAGTAGCGGAGTTTGGTGGGGACATGATGTACTGAAAACAGTGTTTTCTCAACTAACGACGTCCCGCCGCGGTGGCTCAGTGGTTAGGGCGCTCGACTACTGATCCGGAGTTCCCGGGTTCGAACCCGACCGCGGCGGCTGCGTTTTTATGGAGGAAAAACGCTAAGGCGCCCGTGTGCCGTGCGATGTCAGTGCACGTTAAAGATCCCCAGGTGGTCGAAATTATTCCGGAGCCCTCCACTACGGCACCTCTTCTTCCTTTCTTCTTTCACTCCCTCCTTTATCCCTTCCCTTACGGCGCGGTTCAGGTGCCCACCGAGATATATGAGACAGATACTGCGCCATTTCCTTTCCCCCCAAAACCAATTATTATTATTATTATTCAACTTACGACGCGGACTAAGGCAGTGTTCAAAACTCATGCGCCATCGCAGATCTGCTCGTCGTCCACGCATGCGTCGGCCGACAGCAACAACACGTGGTTTGGTTCTTAATCTTTCTTGAGACGGGGATTAAGCGCATTAAGTGCAGCGCTCACAATTTACTGCACGTCAGGCGAGTGAACAGATTGGGCTGGCACATCTGGTGCATCTTGGTGAAGACTGCACAGCTGGTAACTATTCTCGGTAGGAAGACCAAAGAGGCTTTTGTGAAGGAATTTCCATTCATAACTCTCCTTCGCTTACCCTTTCCGCATGGCCAATCTAGTTGCGACTGGCGACTGCTAGTGAGGCATGCTAATGGGAAAATTTCTTGCGAGTGTACGCATGAAAAATGTGTTAACGTTAGGACAATATTTTACTTTTCCCAAGTAATGAAGGGCGGCAGGTGGCTGCAGCCGATGCCATATCCAATTGCTTATTAGTACGAAAGCACTTATATGTCCGCCAACATCGACCAAGAATCTTGTCACCGTACATACGTACGATCTTGTGTCGTTGCCACCAGCAACCCGAGTTACTATCCGAGCCTACCCCGAGTTTCTCTTGTCCTAGTGCACTGTGTTCTAGTTTTTTTTTTGTTCATTCGCAAAGTTACTGTGTTGCTAAAACAGTTCGGTATTTTGAAATGTTGTTTTCTCCGCCTCTGTAGTGCGCGTGTTTGTCTTTCTGCAACGTTGATGTCATTTCTGTATTTCCACCCATACTCTATAGATTTTCTCAGTATAATGCATCATTTGCCTCAATTACTGTATTTCGTCTGTTGCTTTTCTGATTTCAAAACAATGCCCGAGTGAGGGGCGCTGCAGGTGTTTGCATAAATAAATAAATAAATGTTAAGTAGAGAATGAGCAATTCTACGTACATGGGCATTAACTCACTAAATGATCATGTCACATCCTTAAGGTGGAACTTTAGCTTTCTCTTGAATTGAAGAATGACCGCCTGCTTTGGCCTGTCTGCTCGGTTTAACTACGTTAAACGCCTACCAATTTATTACTTCAGAAAAAAAAAGATAGAATTGAAGAAAGATTAGCAATAACTGACAAGTTCCTGGCACAAAGGTGTTCTGCATGATTAAAGGCGCACGCCATCGGCTAGAAAAATATAGTCAGACATTACAACATATTAGTGGTCATTCTTAAACACATATTATTCACATCATAGCAGCAGCCATTTTTTATCTGTGCTTGTTTAGTCTGATTTCAAGTCTCGCTCAGTGCTGACATCCAGGGATTATAGATTTAACCGCTCAGCTGCAAACCAAAATATCTCTGAGTATATGCCTTTTGCCTTAGGAAGTTCTAGTATTCCAGATGATCCTTCGTTATAAGGTGTGCTGCTGTTATTGTTCCAAGCGATAATTAACAAAAGCTAACGATTACGATATCTCCGCTGAAGAATTTGGTCATACCATTCTGCCAGTTTCAATTAAATAACTGTTCTTTCCGACACGCCCGACACGCGCCTGCATGTGAAAGCAACAACCATTTAAAACCCCTTCGCGAGGCCCCAAACACAGGCAGAAAAGAAAACGATTCAAAATGGTTTTAAACGCTCCACCATCGGAACGGCGGCGTGTCATTACAGAATCCCGAAAGTTGGCACTCGGGCATGGAGAACGCAGGGATCACTCGACGCGCAGGAAGCAATTACCGCTGAGTGCCGCTCCACGTGCGGGAGTAAACAAAAACGCGAGTGAGCCCGAGGGCGCGAGGCGGCTTCGCCGTAACCACGACCTACTGTATGCAGTATGTCGTCGCTGCAACTAATGCAGCGGAAACCAGTCTTTTTGCTGCCTCCTTGCGACAACTCGTCTTCATGTTCGGATATGTGCCGTCCCTGTCAGTAGTAGTAGTGCTTTATTAAAATAATAATAAAAAGGAAGAATAAGATTTTTGCTAGCCCCGGCATCTGCCATCCATACTGAAGCACCTGAGCTGGGGCAGCGGAAATAAAGGATAGCAGGCAGAATGGAGAAATGAACTGAAAGAGGTGAGGCGCTGACCTAGAATGCTGGACGCGTAGCGTTGCGGAGGCGGTTTAAGTCTGCTTGGTAGCAACCAGTATCATGCAGTGGTGCCGATTTTGGCCGCAGTGATTGATTGATTGATTGATTGATTGATTGATTGATTGATTGATTGATTGATTGATTGATCTGACTGGCTGATCTGACTGACTGACTGACTGACTGACTGACTGACTGACTGACTGACTGACTGACTGACTGACTGACTGACTGACTGACTGACTGACTGACTGACTGACTGACTGACTGACTGACTGACTGACTGACTGACTGACTGACTGACTGACTGACTGACTGACTGACTGACTAAGTCTGCCTGCCTGCCTTCTGCGCGTCTGTCTGTCTTACAGCAGATGAGCCAGATGGAACCGATTTTCGAACTGTCACTTCGGTCTCGTCACGCGAAAACCTGTTTCCCATGGGAACTACTCAAGACTGACGAAAAAATGAATCATTCATGCAAACTGTCGTGCATATCCGGGCGCGTGCACGAATAGACAGAGTTGAGGCCGAATGAATGACAGGTTTGCGTACAGGTGTGTACCAGTGAGGTTTTCATAGGTTCTTGAAAAGGTTCCACCTGCAAATGGTTTATCGTACAAAATATGAACTTCAAAAGGCTAAAAATGCAAAGCAAACAGCCTCCACAACGTTAAGGACTGCGTGCAACGTGGAATTGCATCTATTCATATAGCGAAAGTAACTTCTTAACCTGAGATGTACCCCTGAATTGCATGTTCACTAACGGTGAACGGGCAACCTATCAAAGAGGTAGACACTGTACAAAACCGCAGTAGGCTCATTCAGGACAACCGATGCAATGGTGCTACTCTCAACGAAATGGCTATCATAGTTAACGAAATCAATGAAGGCAATGTATGAAGTAGCGTCATTTATTCCGCCTCGTTTAGGTCCTTTGTCCTCAGCAGATGCGCATATACCCTACCATACCTATACCTCAAAAGAGTGAGAAGGCCAAACTTGACTGCCTCATAAGCCAGGCATACATGACGGCGCTAGGGCTACCCAAAAACACCTCCACCGACAAACTCCTTGCCCTAGGAATTCATAACGCCGTAGATGATCTCATGGAAGCACACATTGCCATGGAGTTGCACTCTCTCCTACAGCAAGGCGGGCAGACACGTACTGGCCAGCTTGGACATCAGCGTAGAATCGATGGCGGAAAACCCCGGATCGATAGTCCTACACTTTCAAAAACTGGTTAAGTCCAAACCACTGCCTAAAAACATGCTACCCGAACGACACCAAGGCAGAAGTAAGGCAAGAGTGGAAGCCCTATACACCAAATACAAAGACCAACGAGGAGTGCTATACGCAGACGCAGCCGACTACGGAACGAAGGATCGCATGTTTGCGATCTGACAGAAGCATGCTTGGACGATTCCGGTGTAGTGTTCGCAACGGCTACAATACGCACCCAAAAACTTCGAAACAGCGGAGGAAGCAGCCGCATCCGTGGCCATTGCCAGCACAGACGCTGACGTAATCATCAGCGACTTCAAATCGGTTATACGTAACTTTGGGAGAGACCGAGTTTCATGCACTTCTCTGAAAATTCTAGAACGATTTCCACCCGACACACATACTTGGGAGACAAACCTGACCTGGGTCCCGGCCCATTTCAACGATCCCGGTTAAGAAGCTGCCCGCAATCACGCGCGAGGTTTCGTCAGCCTAGCAGTGGTTATCTCGTACTCTGATGTAGTGAATGAGGGACCGACTTCTTTTTATGATGTCACCGAATACTACCACCACGCGACGCTATAAGTCGTGAAAATCACCAGTTGCTGGATAAAAAAGAGGAGCTGGCGTGATCAAGGAGCCTTTTTTCCAGTCACGGGAACCCGGAATGGTACTTATAATGGTAGTTGAGATAAAGGAAGAGGGGTTGGATGCAGATGTTACAATCACTTATTCATGATAGAGGAGAATAAATGCGGGTGCTTTTATTGTTATGGACTGGAGGTTCTCTGCGTTTTCAACACCGCTTGAAATGCCTGGCAGCATATAAACAGTGCCATTTAAAACTGGTAGGATGAAAATAGCCAAGAAAACGGAGGCATGCTGTTATTTATAATGGTGGCTCAGTAATCATGACGGTGTGATGATTAGAAAACGTCTGCGGCCGCCGCATTTCGATAAAGGTGAAAGGCAGAAATGTTCATGTGGTGTGCGATGTCAGAGCACGTCAGTGACCCGCAGGTGGTCGAAATTAATGAGAACATGTGGCCCTCTAGCTCACGACTTCATGTAATTCCCCAATTCACCGCTTCCTTCCTCGCAGGGCTAAGGCTTTCACCAAGAGTAGCGGCAATTAGTGCTCGTTTGATTCCCTCATAAATTATATGCGGCATTCTGGAGGAGCGACAAGTGCTGTGACAGTGCCACGATAGCAGGAAAAATGTTAATGTAAAAAAATTCATGCTGCATTCATTGTGCGACCAGCATTTCAGACGTTACGATGAAGGCTTCATGTATTCAGTTCAGCAACGACTGCCTGCGGCTACGAGGGTGCCTCTGGTTGTTTTGATCAAAGCATGCTTTATGCAAAACTGCTAAGGTTCGGCAAAAAATAGTTTATGGTTAACTTCTCTTCGTAGCTAAGGACGCAGTTGGCCTAAGGTACTTTATAAACACTAGCTTTTATAAGAATCAGCTAGCCACTGTGAAAAGCTTGAACGCAAACCAGATTGCCCTGATCTGAAAAAGCAAAAGTCGAGATATATTCTTCACAGTTCTTTGCAACGTACTGTACGTGCTTTCCAGCACGTACTTTGCAAATCCTTCTTTACGAACTCTATAGAACTACAGTTTAAGGGAAAATAGCGCAAAAGACGGGGACAAGTGAAGAACAACAGGACCAGCGCTAACTCACAACTGAAGGGTTATTCACAGGAAACCAGGAATATAAACAACGCAATCAAACAAGATAACAAAGCAAACAAACGTGTAGCTAAGTTGGATCGAGGAACCGAACTTCACTGTCATGCAGGCAAACCGACGGGCTGCTAACGCACAATCTAGTTTTTTTTCTTCATATAGAACGCCTCCATAATCTCCCTAGTTAACTGCGTTGGGTGATTGTACAAAACATCACAGTGATAAAAAGAAGGGATGCAAGATTTGAAGCTCTGACATGATCAACTAGATTCGTAGGTTTGTTAGCCTCCAATGTATTAGTATGCTCAGTTAGGCTGTGTTAATACAACGACCAGTCTGGCCAATATATGCTTGTCCGCAAGAAAAAGGAATTTTTTAAATAACCCCTTCAGAGCATGGAACATACTTAATTTTATGTTTAATTCCACAGGTAATTCGGGATTCGTTTTGTTTTTCAGCCTATCTTTCCACATGCGCCTAACTGAGCATGCTTATTCATTGGAGGCTAACAAACCTACGAATCTAGTTCATCATGTCACAGACTGCAAATCTTGCATCCCTTCTTTTCATCGCTTTGTTGTTTTGTACAATCACCCAACGCAGTCAACTAGGGAGATTATGGAGGAGTTCTATATGAAGAAAAAAACTAGATTGTGCGTTAGCAGCCCGTCGGTTTGCCTGCATGATCGTGAAGTTCGGTTCCTCGATCCCACATAGCTACACGTTTGTTTGCTTTGTTATCTTGATTGATTGCGCTATTTATATTCCTTGTTTCCTGTGAATAAACCTTCAGTTGTGAGTTAGCACTGGTCCTGTTGTTCTTCACTTGTCCCCGTCTTTTGCGCTATTTTCTCTTAAGTATGTATCATCAACTCGCCCGTCTTGCCATTGTGTAGAACTGCAGTGCCGGTGAATCGGTCTCAACAGCCCCCACAAAATTCCATCGTAATTGCACATGGGTTCCCTGCGTCCCCTTGCTTTCTAAGGATTAGCAGACGGCAGCCCTTTCTTCATCTGGAAAGGGTGGCGTATTCACGCATTCCCTTCCTTCAAGGAATAACGAGCGCACTGTTCCTCTACACATTACCTAATGATGACACTAGCAGCCATAAGATAATGCCGCGTATCAACACGACGGCTCTAGCAAGTGGTGACCCAGCATCGCAGATGGCGGACAAAGAAAGAGTTGCGAATCGCCACGTAGCACGATCGGAAGCGATGGCCCTGTTGAAATTAGGAGCTCGCCTTCGGACCATGTTTCTTCCCCAAACGGGAAAGGAAACAACACAAGACTGTCTATATCTCGCGCCAAATCTTCTTCGGCTTTTCTCTTTCCCCTTTCATTCATCTTCACTCCTTTATCTCCTAGGGGCCCCAACACGGAACGCCGTGCAGCCTCCCGGCGGATTAAGTCCGGTGTCCTCTGAGACACAACAATGCCCCCGGAGCCGCTCCGCGCTAGCTGGCGGAGTCATTCTTTGTCCACCCAGAAGATCGCGGAAGTGGAACAAGAGAGGAGGAGGTAGGGGCGACTTTTGGGTGATTGAGAAAACGTGCTCCATCGTCTGTATAACGCCGATCTGCGGCTTCCCGCGTGGGCAGTGCTGCTTTTCGCGTGGGTGCACCAGCGAACCCCTCTAGGTTTTTTTCTGTTCGAAGTAGTGTCTTGTACCTGCGTCCATGAGGCAAAGAAGGGTGCTCAGATAGTCAATGGAAACGCCAAGTCGCATTAAATGTAAGATCAGGTGACCACGGAATGAAAGAGTGTGGAATGACGGCTGTGTTTGCTCTGGTTGGTTGGATGGATGGATGGATGGATGGATGGATGGATGGATGGATGGATGGATGGATGGATGGATGGATGGATGGATGGATGGATGGATGGATGGATGGATGGATGGATGGATGGATGGACGGACGGACGGACGGACGGACGGACGGACGGACGGACGGACGGACGGACGGACGGACGGACGGACGGACGGACGGACGACGGACGGGCGGCTGGTTGTTTTTTCTGCTGCTTTATAAGTAATCTTCTTTAAAAAAAGTAATTGATTGGCACTAGATATTAAAAAAAAGAAACATTCCCCTATGCACCTTGATTTCGGTGACTGTTCGCTTCCTTAATATGTTTGTCAAACGAGCCCCTCACTTCATTTGCCTTGTCTGTTAATAGCTTGACGGGGGTCTCGGTTCTGGCAGTCTTGATGCCATAGGTAGCATAAGAGGGCTCTCGCACAGTTTCCGCCCTCGCCGTTAGATGGCGTTCTACGTCACACTTGCGGTATTACAGGACGTGCTACGTCCACCGCTATGGACGAGGGTGGCGCTGGTGAACACTCTCAAGGTTCGCTTACACGCAAAACATAAATACCCACGAAAGCAGCAGATTGGACAGCCGTCGCCGTAGCTCAGTTGGTAAGAGCACCGGACGCGATATTCGGAGGTCGTGGGTTCGGATCCCACCGGCGGCATGGTTGTTTTTTTCTGCTGCTTTATAAGTAATCTTCTTTAAAAAAAGTAATTGATTGGCACTAGATATTAAAAAAAAGAAACATTCCCCTATGCACCTTGATTTCGGTGACTGTTCGCTTCCTTAATATGTTTGTCAAACGAGCCCCTCACTTCATTTGCCATGTCTGTTTATATATATATATATATATATATATATATATATATATATATATATATATATATATATATATATATATATATATATATATATATATATATATATATATATATATATATATACACACGCACACAGGGTGTCCCAGCTAACTTGGACCAAGATAATAAAAAGCCTAAGCGTTCTTCGGAAGTGAAATCGCGTGGATGCTGTCACGGCTTATCTAAAGTTTCAGTACCATTTTACTGCTCGTCTAACTTGAATAGTTAGTCGAGATAAATTAACTTTTTAAATATAGCTTGAAACGTCAGGCGTCAAGAGGAAAGTTGTGGAGCTCCACAAGCATTGCACAGATTAGGCGCTTCCAACGAGATAGCCTTAGCGTGGATGTTTTTATTCGGGAAAAACGAAAGCCCGTGGAGTTTAATAAGATGCCGCGTGACAGCGCGCTCCGTGCGCCCGAATGCGCCGCGATTACAGCGCTCTCATCCGTGATTGAACTTTGTTTGTTTTGCTTGTTTTACGGATGCCTGCCTGGTTTTTCATTGATTTCGGTGATTATATCCACGTGCCCTCCCTGCTGGACCTAAGGAAATGTGTGCACTACTGTGCAAATAAAAAAAATGAAATAACGAGCGGATAGAGACGAAAAACAGGACATAGATCACACAGAGGGACGAAGCTAATGCCATGGATGCCACTTAAGGAGGTTGTCGATAGAAATCCGGACGCTGTGACGCAGTTATAATTAAGACGCCCTCAGGACCGGCACTGTGCACGGTGTTACGAGCGGCGACAGCCCGTCTGGATTAGCAACGGAGACAGCAAGTCTCGCCTGCTGGCAGCCAACACTTACGCTTCTTCGGGGTGGCTCCAAGCAACGCGATGGTGATCGCCCTCACGCTTGCCGCCAAGGACCACGCGGAGTGGACCCAGGTGTCAGCGGGTTGCAATTAGCAAGCGTCGCCCGGTTGGATTATGGGACCTGAGAGAGCGGAGGCCTGATAGTCGCCGCCGCAGCGAGCGAGCGGCAGTTATCTTCCCCAATTGTCGTGACTATGCTGGGGGAACAAAGGTGCCTCGTTTCCGGTGGAAGACGGACAGCGTGCGGAGTACGGCGGCGGGCTAGCGGTCGTCGTCCGCAATCTTCGCAAGCATCTCAAAGGACGAACGACCCCTTTCGGCTTCTGGACCCGACCTGGCGATCTGGCCTGGGGCGTCGGCTGTCAACTAATGAAGAGCAGGTGTCAGCAGCGCGTGGGAACCTTCGACTGGCCAGGTAACATCACCTTCCGCAGTCGACGTGAACCCGACGGCATCCTCCTCTCTCCCAGGCTCGACGTGGGACGGGGGCGTGTCCATATGCGCGGTGGCGTGAGTTTGTGTGCGTGAGTGAAAGTTTCAGAACAGTCCCACCGCGGCGAGGGCGTCCTCAACCTAGGGAATTTAGGGATGAAGAACGATATTAAACTCGACAGCGAGGCAGTGAAATCATTCTTTATTCGGATCTTTACGCTTGTAAAAACATAAATAAACCCTACTGTACAGTTTCCCTCCTGAATGGAGTCCGACAACGTCATTCGTGGACGGGACCTGCGGTGCTGAACGAGTCGGCCCACTCAAGGGCCCCTCCGTCTCCAACTCTGGTGGCACCGGTGGCGATTGAGGCGCAATCCCCAACACTGGTGGCCTGCGATGGGCTTGGAGCCCCATCCTCAACAACGGAAAGGCATCTCGACATAAGATCGAAATGGCTACCGTACGAGGATTTTCCTGCTGGACACTTGCTGTGCAGTAAACGCCGCCTTGGTCACAATGTATCTGATGATTATGGGCTTTTAGGGCGCAAGGGCATCTATGGGCAAAGAGCGCCATGGCACAAGGTATTTTCGATTTCTCAAGGTTGGGTCCAAGACCCATTTCCTAAGAATTTCACCCTACATAACCGAGCACCAGACCAGGAGCAAGCTTGTATACATTGCATAAGCGGTGGGTACCCTGCGGCACTGGGGATCGAACCCCGCACCTCCACATGCGAGGCGGATGCTCAAACCACTAGGCCACCGCTGCGGTCACAATGTATCCCTGCTGAAAACCCGCAATACATTAACCGTATGGTTCTCACCATCAAATTCTACGTGGCACTGAGAGGAGAAGCTTTCGGGAGGTTGTACTTATCGTGCCGTTCATACATAATTTGTCCAGAAAGAAAATAAACACACAATATAATGAGCCCTTCTTTCACAACCTGATATCAAGGGAAGGGGATAGGGCGGTGCAAGGTTTGCAGAAACAGAGCTACACGCCAGAGTGACACGTCCACTCTGTCATCGACCGGCGTAGCCCAGCGCAGGGAATGGCATACATTATGCAACTTACTTCTCCTCTGAATAAGCGGATAGGTTAGCAACAACTACGCTAATGTGTGTCCAACCTGTAACCCTTCACGCGAAGCGAATAAAAGAAAACTTCCACACGCTGTCGCCTTCGGATGGGCGACAGACAGGAACGTCGCGTTTTCTGACTGTGTTTGCACAGCCGGACATCGAATACAGACTGCGCAAACGAAAGGTGGCGTGACTTGGTCACGTTTGCCGGGGGGAGCACGAGAACCTCCCACAGTCGAACTTTCACGGGGCCCGGAGCCACACGGCCACTGACAGGCCCGCTGTGTGGCAACAACTTTCTACTCGGCGTAAGTGCTTCGTAGCGGGGATTTTCGGGTGTTGGCTAAATTAACTCGGCTACAGCAATCGAGCCACTCAGTGCAACAGCCTTGTTCTTTGCACTTTGGGACCCAGCTCTTTCACTGGAACAGTGCTGAGCACCTTAATTGGCTTTTATGGCGTGCTTTCTGCGCTTATCTTAATTGAGGAGCCCACGGGTATTAGAAAACACTTGTAATAATTCTTTAGTGGCTGGCTTTATTCCTCCTTTTCGCTCCTATTTTACCGCTTTTTTCCCCATGTTGCGGCGATATCTGCGCGGAGAAAGCAACTGACATGGCACCAGTTGAATGCACGGCTAATCGTCTTAACAGGCTCCAAAAATAAAGCGCATATTTCGGTGTTTTAGTCGCAGCTCGGCACGATGAGCGGTGTACGCTGTGAGAAAGCAGTGAGGCTAATACCCATCAATTGTAGTATTCTGTACTCTGTGTAGAGAGAGTCCGCTACTGATGGCTCATGGTTGAAGCTTAGCTGAAGCAGGGCACGTTCAAAGCAGGTCTTGTCAGGAGATACTCAGCGCCCTCGCAGGTCGAGTTGGTGGGAAGTATTACACGTCAGGACTAGGTACTGGAAACTGTAGTCGTATTTGTTTCTCGGGATATTGTATTGCAGCTATTTAGCCGGCTTGGAATATTTCCAAGAGAGTGAGTTCCTCGCCACTAATGCACGTCAAATCATTCTGCTCTACCTTCTTATCGCACGGACAGCCACGGTGGCTCAATGGGTTTGGCATCGGGAGCTGATCCCAAGGTTGCGAGTTCAATCTCTGCCGTTCCGGCAGCATTTTGATACAGGCAAAAGGCAAAAACGCCCTTGTACTGCGCGATGTCGGCATATAGTAAGCAGCTCAGGCAGTGTAAATCAATTCGCAGCCATCCACTACAGGCCATTTTTTACCCATTTTTATCATTCACTCACATTTTGCAGTATGCACCCTCCTAAGGACACCGATGGATGCCGAGCTTTTATCAGCATCAGCAGTGTTTTTCCCGTCTCTAGATCACAGCAGTGTGTCAAGAGATCTAAAGGGTTACATAAAGCCCATAGTTGAGTAATACTGGGCGTTCCCTATTCACATGCCCCGCACTCCCTTACCTCTGTTGTTTTATAACTGAGCAAGGATGATTGGTTTGATTTATGGGGCTTTAACGTCCCAAAGCGACTCAGGCTATGAGAGACGCCGTAGTGAAGGGCTCCGGGAATTTCGACCACCTGGGGTTCTTTAACGTGCACTGACATCGCACAATACACGGGCCTCTAGAATTTCGCCTCCATCGAAATTCGACCGCCGCGGCCGGGTGAGCAAGGATGACTTTTAAAGGTGCGATCAATGCGATCAATATAAGCAGTGGGATCTAACTGCACGGGTACCGTCATACGTAGATTTCTATTCTATTCTACGCTGAGAAGGAAAAAACAATATCACCGAATTATCAGCACACTGTTTCCTCTCCGGACATTTCTAGGAAATCGAATCCTTGCTGTTTCTTGTTCGCGTTCTCCGTTCTCTTTTCTCCTTCCGTCACTGCGATTATGCAAGCCAGGAGTGCGCATACTTCTCGCACGGGACGTAACGAGTTTCTGAGAAGAGAGGAGCCGGCCCGGAATTTCGCCGATGCGCTTCGGTGGCGGCTGATTCGGAGGAACGCGACGAGCAGCAAAATGGCAGAGCGCCGCGCGTACGGACAGTAGTGCCCGGTTAGATAGATAGTCGAACCTTTCCTCCTACGCGGAGGCTACAGCTGACACAGCTCGACGCGCTTAATGGTCATGGGTAAGCGAGGGGATAAGGGTGGAGGCGAAAAGCGAGGGGATTGGGAATGTAATGCGGGGCAGGGTCTCGCCGGCATTACGCAGACGCTGCGTGGTTAGAAGGCAGGAATGAATGCCTGACGTTTTGCGTGACGCTTACCGATACAACCACGCAACAGCATCCGGTATCAACTAAGCAAACACTGATTTATTAGGAGAGAGTAATTTTTTCACTCATTCATTCATTCATTCATCCCTTCAAGGGTCGGTTTGTCGGTCGGTCGATCGGTCGGTCGGTCGGTCGGTAGGTCGGTAGGTCGGTCGGTCATTGTCTATCGCTCCGTTTAAGAACCGAAGCATGCTCTCAGAGTGCGTGAAACGGAGTCGACGGTATCTCTAGGGCCACTAAGGTGGCCCCACTTCGCGGGCCACCCCCTGCACATCGGCAAAATTCATGAAGTACGTCGACGTACTTTTATGACAAAATGTTATCAAGTGTTTGATTTGACGAGCATGCTCGAAACGGATCAATATATTCCAGTCAGCTACGCTTCTTTTTTACAGATTTTTCCACTCAGCAACAATTTCCAAAACACCATGAATGCTTTAGACTTCGACAGTTCGGTGCTTTCGGAGACTACCGTGTTCCCGTTCTTTTGCGCCGAACCGGATATCGACTCATCATTACTGGCATATAGACTGCACTGGTTGTTTTTTTTGGCAACTACTTTTTCAGTGTTCAACAACAATCGAAACTGGGCTAGTTGTGAGGGTGGTGTATCATTTTTCACGCGAAAAATGTTAGCGCATAACAGGACGGGGCAAAAAGGGCTGAAAAATAGGACCGAAAAGTGTTCATGGCACAATTCACAAAATACAAACAATGAAGAAAAAGAGAACGAATGAAGTTCAGCCCAAAAATAAAGGAAACTTTATATCCGCTGCCCCTTAACTGTTTGATCCACCGCCCTCATCATTAGCCTGACTTCGCCCACTGCAGAGCGAAGGCCTCTCCCATGTTTCTCCAATTATCCCTGTCCTTTGCCAGCTGCGGACATCGTATCCCCTCAAACTTCTTAATCTCATCCGGCAAACTAACTTTCTGCCGCCCCGTGCTACGCTTGCTTTCTTTTAGAATCCACTCCGCTATTCTTAAGGACTGTTTGATCCATACATAGCATAATTCTAAAGATACAAATAATGAAGAAAAAGCAAATGAATGAAATTGTGCACCACAAAGAAGGAAAGTTTATGTCCACTTCGCCTTAGCTGTTTTATTCATAGCCCAGAAGCGCTGAGAAGTGCCGTAAATGTACGGATAACCGAAAATTGATTGAGTGCGAGAATATCAAATCGACGTATATTAAAAAATAAATCGAATGTTCTGCTGGAGACAACATGCCCCAGGTGTCTCAAGGGCTCCACCCCTTCGACCACTCCCCTAATCAGAGCCGGTCTCCGGAAAAGCCAGGAGAGCGGGACCTGCGGCTTCTGCAAATTTTTGTGTCTTGCGCGGAACACAGATCAATAAGACAAACCACAGGCCCTAAAGCTGCCATACGTAAACACACTCAGCCTAGCGAAGCGATATATCTAAGAAAACGGTAAGCAAGAAACGGGAAAGATGGAGCGGGGGGAATTCAGTGCATTTCCGAGACATAAAACAGGCTCCCGCAAATCAATACTGAGGGCAACACAGCCCCGAAAGATGCTGCCTCGTACGACCCAGCCTCGTTAATTTCGTCCAACGCAGGGGCATCGTGCGAGCACTGTACACATGGGAAAGGAACAGAGACCATCAATCGAGCCGAACAGATTAGATTAGCTTGCACAGAACCGGGAGCGTACGCAGACAACACTACAGCTTTAGGAGTTGCACCTCGGGATGGCTTTGGTCCGCGTTTCTTGCGTCCGTGTGTTTGGTGTCGCAAGTGATTGTGGCCAGATTGCGTAAGGCTGCACCGGATGAAGAGGTAAATTAATTAAATCGGCTTAGATAATATGCAGCTGAATCCATAGCCGCTCCTCCGGTGCGTGGCCCTAACTAAAGGTTCCAACTTTGTCCAGTGCATAGTCCGGCTTTTTATCTTAACGTATCATCATCATCATCATCAGCCTGACTACGCCCACTGCAGGACAAAGACCTCTCCCAGGGTAGGCAAGTCTCTTTCCAGGCCAAACGGACCTCGAAAAGCCGGCTGTTGCTTCAATGTGTAACCATAACGGAAGGAAAGGTGTTCTGAAGGTTTTCATTCAAATTGCAATCTGCAGAAATACTTTATAAAGCGATGTTTCACGTAGGCTCCTAAGAAAAGAGGGCCTGAACCACTTAAAATGCATGATCGCTTTCTCTGAAGAAAGATTATCAATCCTTCCGCGAGGAACAAGCACATAAAATGTGCTTACAGATTTTCATGACCCTAAAACTTGTTCGCTAGTGCGAACGCTTACACTTCTAGAAAATGTCACGAGTAAAAGTGAAGGGTCTAAAAGCGCAGGTAAGGGCCGATGGGAGGGCTTCAGCGTAGTAGCTGTCGCGCTCGGCGCACCGGAACACATCAGCACTGGCTAATATGCATCGAGTATGGAGCGCAGTTAGAACGTCATGCAGTACTTCGCAAATGATGAGAAGTAATGAGCCAAATAAAGGCGGTTTACAAGAAGGTTAAAAGAAGGCAAATAATAGGGGAGAAGTTAAGCAGCATCGACATGAGGGATTAGCCTCAGCTGTATGCAATTTTCCGAGGTGCCCTAAAGGTGCTAAGCGTTACACAAATCACAAATGCTCGTTATATATGGAGCAAAGGTTCACCGTGAAAAAAAAATTTTCTAGGTAAGCGGGAATGCACTTTCTGTGTATTCTGTTAACATAATTCAGAAAGCTAACCAGAGCCAGAACCTGAGGTCGTTTCGAACCTAACCGGTCGACGAGAAATCTGTGCTCTTGAAACCCTCAAGGAACACCACCCGCCTCCGCTTCCCTCAAAAGGGGCTCAGATGCTTTCTCCACGAAAAGAAAATCATGAAACAGACGTGGTTTTGTGCCTCTTTTTTCGCAGCTAAAACGAAATGGCAAGGTGTATAAAACTTGCTGCATCGTAAGTTGGATCGAAAGTTTCACAACAACTTTTTGTTAATATTTTTAAATTATATTCCGATAATAGGTGCCACATTCTATAAGCTGTCCATTTTCCATAGTCCATTTCGCTTGCATTTGGTCCTATGTCATTGGTGACTTCGGTATCCCCGCGGCTTCAAGCGTCTGTGGCAAGCGACCTGACTATTGGCTGGTTGGCAACCGGACCACACCATTAGCTGCATATCGCAGCCAATGGCAGCCACTTGTCAGGTCAGGTCAGCACTGCGCTGCACCTCACCACTGGCTGCATATTGCATCCAATTTCAGTCCGGTCGCCTTCCACCCAACGGTCGGTCGCTTGCCACAGACGCTTGAAAGCCATGGGCATACCTGAGTGACCAATGACATAAGACCAAATGGACGCGATATAGAGAATAAAACAATGGCCAGCTTACAGAATATGGCCCCAGATTGCATTCGTAGCGAATCATTTGGGGATCAACCACTCTGAACAGTTGAATACACTAACCCTGAATGCCCATCGAGGAAAATTCCATCATTCGTTATGGCAAGTGCCTTGAAAACTTAATGCGTAATTCTCAAACCAGTTCAGTTGTTGAATGTCAAACATGACACCTACCGCACAGCTTTGTTAGTGTCATTTTCACTCCTTCACAGATGCGCACAGAAACCATGCCGCGCGCATGTGTATTGCCCGCCAGGAAAAAGTCGCACAAGCAACTGTACACACAAGACTAATACGCAGAATGATTCGCGCATGCGCGCACAAATGGCAGTGCCGCTTGTAGACCGCAACGAGATAAAAAGCCCTAGCCTTGGAAAAAGAACCTCGGCACTCGCGGCTTCGCTTCCTGAGGAATGAACTCACATAACCCGGACAATAAATGCCCATAAAATCTGATTTTAAAAAATACGCGCTTGAAGGTGGTAGCGTAATCGACCCCACACGCCAGTACGAACTCAGACGCACGCGTCCGCACGCGCAGACAGCAGGAGCCATTTGTTATCACCGAAAAAGTGCATCGGGACAATCCTTCGTTACGTGCGTGACACTCGGGTCTCTAGGGGAAACTCTCAGCGGTGGCTCGCGAGGTGTGGGAATAACACTTCCAAGACGGCGTATTCCAACTTCCCCCGCAGTGTGGAGCACGTTATGTGAGTTTGCATTCGTAGGTGTGTACTTTCTATGACACTTGTGCGAAAGGACGGAAAGAAAGGCTTAGCAGAAATGCAGAACTGGCCCTTGTGGTGAAGGGCAGTCAGCCTTGGGTGCAGAGTTCAAATGGGCCTAGTGTTCTGTTTTCGTGACGATGGTCTCAAGCCCAGACAATTCTTTCAGCATAATGCAAACAAAGAGAAAAAAATCTTTCCCGCTGCATGTTAATGTACCTACAGTTGCATCACGAAGCAGCGAGGTAAAAATTTGGAGTAACTTTGTGCACAACGCGGTTACGATAAGAAAACGAGGGAACGTGAAGGCAAAGTCTGCGAGCAGGGCGCATATGTAGAGGGGGAGCTATAAGGTGAAGACGAAGTTCTGAGTTCCCAATTTTTTTTTATCTTGATTCAGTCTTCTGACGTTTCCTTCCCCGCGCAAATGCTTCATTGGCATTCTACCCTATACCTTGGCCAATCCCCCCACGTGGGTATGTGCCATATTACTTGAGGAGAAGAAGAAGAGAAGAAGAAGAAAAAGAGGACAAAGATGAGGGGTCGCTTGCCTTAAGCAGGCGTTTTGGGAGTTCACCAAGCCGGTATTTTTCTTGGTGCCGCCAAGGCAGAGACACAGTTCTGGGTCGAGTGGATTCCAAGAGAAAGCAAGCGTAGCAGAGGCGGCAGAAAGTTAGGTGGGCGGATGAGATTAAGAAGTTTGCGGGCGTGCGGTGGTCACAGCTGGAACAGGACAGGGTTAAATGGAGAGACATGGAGAGGCCTTCGCGCTGCTCATGGCACAGTCAGGCTGATGATGATGACTATGATGGTGAACCTGGGGCGGCACAGAGAAGGGTTTTCGCTCGATGAGGCAAGTGAGGTTTACGCCTTTAAAACGCAGAGGACACGGTAGGAGACTTTGCAATCGAAAAAGTTATCCGAAGGGTCTTTGATTTGCCAATGTGTGGCGTCAGCTAACGCGACTAGGACAGGAAGTTGGGCAGTTTTTCTTCGTTGTGGCACCGTTTCTTGACACTTTGGCATCGAATGACGCTCACTCTATAAGAAGGTAGAAGAAAGATTTAGTTGGAAGCAACACCCGTGCATATCAGTGCCATCGCCAAATCACTCGCTTCACGATGGCCTCCCTTTCAAAGCATCTGCTTGTTTACTCGTCGCGATGTGGCGCCACAAATGGGCAATGTTGCCATAAGCAAGAGTTGGATCCAAATTTATAGAAAGGCTCGAGCAGCTGGCGAATTATTTTCCACAAACCCGGCCTGGAGATATGGTGATGGTTTATGGTAATCGCGTGCACTTAGAGCCCGGATCACTCAGGTGCTCTCTTCCTCTCAATTCGAGTGGCCCTGCAAGCATAAACGAAGAGAAGTCTTAAGAAAGTGAAGTGAGAGAGAGCTTCATTTGCCGAATCCGGGTGATCTGATGGGCTTTGTATTAGGGGAAGGGTTGGTGAAATATTCTAACGCGCACCCGGTTTCCATGTTCACGAAAATGGGGAAAGCACAGATTATGCAGAAACCTTAACCGACGCAAATATAATCTTTCTATTTACTCCTCGTTGCTATTTTTACAATCCGTTGCTCGGCCTCGCAATTTAGAATGGTCATTGAAAAAAGACCTACTTCTACATGGCAAAATATGCAGTTCGGCCTAATGTCTCCAAGATGCCATCGACGCTGATCTCAACCACGCGAATGCAAAAAAAATGTTTGAGGGCCGTTTCTTTTTTTTTTTAGGGCAGTGACGCTAGAGGTTTTTGTAGCCTGGTAGTGTTATTGTACTTGATTGTAACGCGCATGGCGTTCCGAGGTTTGATTTTCGTGAAAAATGTGCGTGTTATCTTAGGGTAAATACGGTTAGGTGAAATGCTTGTAGCTGAAGAAGAATGCTGAAATGTTTCCAGGAATACGCAGTGATGCTTCAGACTGTCACCATTTCCTGCGGTTGTGTTTTCTTTTTGCCTGCTTTCGAAATACTCCACAACGTATACGCGTCAATAGGCTTGTCGTGGACGAACTAAACATGAAAATATAAGACTAAAAACAAAAAAAGTGTTCGGATTAATTTTCAAGCATCTAAATTGCATTAACCTGAGACGTCGAACTAATTAGCACGTATTCATGATTAAATAGCGCAAAAAGATCACAATGAAGAAGACGAGGACATAACACAGGCACCGACTGGCAATTTTTTCAAGCTCAAAATTCAACCTCGACTACCCTAAATGAGTCAATATTTCACAACTGTTTGACTGCACAACGCACCCTGGCCAATCCCAATGTGGCTATGTGCCGCTCTAACAGAAACAACAATTACTGGACCCATATTCAGAACTTGCAATATATGCGCGGAAAGGCATAAATACATAGGAAATCAGAAAGGCATGAATACATAGGAAATCAGTGTAACCGCCAAATGGATGACTGATCGCTGTGGATTATAACATCGCTACAAACATCAAAAACAAACAAGAGACACAAGGCGAAGTCATGTACTTAATGGAGTACTAATCCACTCCAAAGTGACTGATGGCCTTCAATACACGTGCCCGTGTTAGACGCGCATGTCTAAATTGTTTCGCAAAGATCAATGATCGCGCGCACAACATATGAGTTCTTTTTTTACTCACGACTGAAAACAAGATGTGCCGACCGTGTTCAGCCAGCATTTGAATAATCAGTATTATTCAAACCGAGTTGTTCAATACGTCTCTTTATATGATTTTTTTCTCACATGAGCGTGAACTGCCACCTTGTTTATGACCATCGTGTTTGTTCTGATTCTGAACGCGGTCTGCATCTCACTCGGCTACATATCTGCACCCGTTGACTGCAGAAAGAAGTGACCACGCACTTCTTGCTGTTCACCGCAGCTTGCTTTCATGTCTCACTTTCCTTCCTCATATAGCAACGCCTAAATAGCGTAAAGCCGGGCTTATAAGGTGTACACTTGTTATATAACTAGGGAGTAAGGGCTTGCTCAAGGGCTTTTGTAGTAGAGGAAAACGAAGATAGCTGCCATTAAAAATGAGGATGTTTTTTGTTCGCCAAGCAGATTAAGCTTTCTTGTCAGCAGTCTGCGCGAGTTGCGGCAGTTGTTGAAGCACTGTTTTGTTGGACTGCTCAAAAAGGAAAAAAAGGAGGGAAAATGTTTCCTTGCATTTGCTGACCAAAACAAGCTGCCTCATGACATGGTCGCCAGTTAATCACAGTAACAGTAGCCAAACCACAACGTCTGTTTTTTCTTCGTGTGAAATCCCACAGCTTACGTAATGCAGTTGAAAAAAATTGGCTATTTTATGAAAATAAAGCGAAATTTAAAAATAAGAAATTAAAGATTGGCAGCCAACAATAAAACGACGCAAGGGACACGAGGCAGGTCGTGTCTCACAGTGTTCAGCGATGTCGTTTGCTTGTCGACTTTCGCTGTTTGTTCGCTTTGTATACCAACTACAGAGCAAACTAATTAATCTGGAAAATGAGCATTGTTGTTTGTTGTTACGCCTGAACGAACACGTGCCGGCATACCTACAGTTTGAAGGCTGCGTTGTGAGTAGAGGCGTAACGAGCGGATGGAAGCGTCTGACAACAAAAAAAGCGGAGGCATCAAAGGAAAAAAACGCCCCGAAATTAACTGCACACCTTGCTGTGTAGTGGCGCTCTTCTAAGCTTCTTCCAAGGCGACACTGCCACGAATAACAAGGGCTTCGCATAAGCGGCTGACACGAAGCGTCGAGCCTTCCCTGCTAGCCTTCACCCATAATTAACAACTTGCTCGGAGCGCCGTGCCGCTCCCGCAAATTTGAGCATGAAGCCAACCTATTAATTGCAGGCACCGCTGCTAAACCTTCTCTCGTGAATAGGCTCGCGGGCGTGGGTGAGGTAGTCCCTGCTTTAGACTGCCTCAGGAGAGGATTTCTTCGCCGCAGACGATATAAATCCGGAGTATGAACCAGCGCTGGATTTAGAGCAGGTGCCTCTGCGAAGGCTTTCTTTAAGGAGTGCGTGTGTGGTGTGCAGTAAGCTACGTAGTGCACCGAGAAACACACACTGCGCATGTCTAACGGAAATTTGCATGCACAATGAGGAGAGTTTGTATACAGCTGAAGACATTGAAAGAAAAGTCAACGCCCTTTTAAGATACATCGTCAGGTGAAGAAATGTCTATCGTTATCTGAAAGATGCAATTTCACGTTCCACGCAGTCCTTAACTTCGTGACAGCTGTTTGTATTGCATTTTTGGCCTTCTGAAGTTCATATATTGTGAATTTAGCCGTTTGCAGCGGCACCTTTTAACGACGCATCATGCATGAAAAGATCACCGGTACACACATATGCGTTCACCTGTCTGTCTTTCGGCCTGAACTGTGTTTGTCTGTTCGTGCATGTGTC
This sequence comes from Amblyomma americanum, assembly GCA_030143305.2. NCBI lineage: Eukaryota > Metazoa > Arthropoda > Arachnida > Ixodida > Ixodidae > Amblyomma > Amblyomma americanum. The sequence continues at coordinate 135,672 of JARKHS020009540.1, read as the reverse complement.
CGATTCGTAATGAGGCTTAACATGAATGACTCATTGTTTCGTCAGTACTTAAGTCGTTCTAGTGGGAAACACGTTTTCGGGGTACCGAGACAGATGAGGGAGTGGGAGAATAGCTTCCATCTTGCTCATGTGCTGGAAGACATCCAAGCAGAGGGACATACATACATACATACATACATACATACATACATACATACATACATACATACATACATACATACATACATACATACATACATACATACATACATACATACATACATACATACATACATACATACATACATACATACATGCATGCATACATACATACATACATACATACATACATACATACATACATACATACATACATACATACATACATACATACATACATACATACATACATACATACATACATACATACATACATACATACATACATACATACATACATACATACATACATACATACATACATACATACATACATACATACATACATACATACATACATACATACGCAGGGAGGGACATAGATACAGACATACGCAGGTGGGGACATCGATACAGACAACCTTTGTCCATAAAGTTTCGAGACTGAATAATTTTCTTCTCTAGAAATGATTCCCCAAAAGAAATGTTGGTTCTTATGTGTAAAAAAACAATGTCCCGGGCTAGTTGGTAATGCATTTAAAGGCAGAAACAGAGCGATGAAAGACAAACGCACGAAGAAACGACACACACGAACCATGTGTCCGTTTTTCATCGCGCTGTTTCTTCCTTTACAAGCGTATGTGTAGCGACATCTTTTCGGGCTAACCTGAGCTATTTATGTTAATTGCTGTGGCAGCTGCTAGATGGCACTACATGTAGAAAAATACCTTGTCACTAGTCGTCTGCGCGTTCTGCTGTAAGTGAATATGCAGAGATGGAAGTCCACCTCGAACGGCGTGTAAACATAAAATTCTGTGTGAAGCTTGGCTAGGCAGCCACACACACGTATGAGCTCCTTCGTGACGCTTACGACAACGAGACATTACTGCGGGCGTGAGTTTGCGAAGGGCACAAGAGGTTCGCTTCGGGGAGAACGTCGGTGAAAGACGACACAAGGCAGGGACGCCCTTCAACCTCACGGAATGAAAACAACGTGGCTCGGATCCGGGAAATCTTCCAGCAAGATCGCACCATTACAGTCCGCATGTTATCAGATGGTCTCGACATTGGTAAGACAACATGCCACCAAATTTTGCTTGAGAACTTGGGGAAATGAAAGCTGAATGCCAGACTTGTGCCGCACTCCCCTCACACAGGACCAGAAGGATATGCGGGCATCAGTGAGCGCTGATTTGCTCTCCGAGGTAGAGAAGTATGCTTCATTCGTCGACAGCATCATTGCTGAGGACGAAACATTCTGTTTTCAATACGATCCTCAAACAAGGAGGCTGAGCGGCGAATGGCGGTCCTCAAGCTCTCCGGCGTCGAGAAAGGTGCAGCGACAGAAGACCAAAAGAAAGCCGGTAATGATAGTCTTTTTTCGATGCCAGAGGTGCCACACACCACGAGTTCGCCCCAGAAGGGCAGACGGTGAACAAGGAGTCTTATATCCGCGTGCTCCAACACATGCGTGATGCACTGCTACGCCGTCGCCCTTACTTATGGGCATCTGGACAATGGAGCCTTCTCCACGATAACGCAAGGCCGCACACTGCTCTCAGAGTGACAAAATTTCTCGCCAAGCACTGCATTACTGTTCTTCTCCATCCGCCATACTCGCCTGATCTCTCCCCATGCGATTTTCTCCTCTTTCCTCGCGTGAAGAGAGCCCTAAAAGGTCGCTGGATGCGGAGCGTGCAGGCCATTCAAGATGTCACGGCCAAAGAGCTGACAGCCCTGCCAAAAGAAGCGTTTTCCAACTTTTACCAAGACCTCAAGAAGCGTTGGAAGCTGTGCATAGACTGCCAGGGAGACTACTTCGAAGGGGTGCTGCACAAATGATTTCAATGTTAAACGCATTTTTTTAATACAGTCAGTCTCGGAACTTTACGGACAAAGGTTGTACATACATACATACATACATACATACATACATACATACATACATACATACATACATACATACATACATACATACATACATACATACATACATACATACATACATACATACATACATACATACATACATACATACATACATACATACATACATACATACATACATACATACATACATACATACATACATACATACATACATACATACATACATACATACATACATACATACATACATACATACATACATACATACATACATACATACATACATACATACATACATACATACATACATACAAGGGGCATATATACATACAGGCAGATAAACCTATATTAGATTGGGCAAAGAAAAGGAAAGAAAAATAACGTTGTCGATAGACAGACGGACGGAGGAATATGCATGCAGAGGCACATACATGCAGACAGACTCACTCACTCACTCTACGACCACCGTCGACCAAGACCACCTCATCCACAACCACTTCCACGCGGCCACGCGCCCAGTTTTCCAAGTGATCACATGACGATGGCGGCACACATCCAAACATACGGGCGACTTGCCGCGAGGAGGCAGCTGCGAGACGGTTTTTTCGCCACGTTATTTATGCCTCAGCAGTCTCCCGCCCTCTCTCGGGCTCACTCGCGTTTTTGTTTGCTCCTGCACGTGACGCGGCACTTAGCGCTAATTGCTTGCTGCGCTCCATGCGACAGGCTCAACTGTCGGGATTCTGTAATGACACGACGCCGTTCCGATGGCGCAGCGTTTATAACTGTTTTGAATTATCTTTTCTGCGTGCGTTTGGAACCCCGCGAACGGGTTATAAACGGTTGCTTCTTTCAAATGCCAGAGCATGTCGAGCTGTTTACGCGAAAACGTGGCTGCTCTGGAAGTTACATTGCGCGGAAGCATTTAATAACTCCCTGACGCTTTCTTAAAATTTATTGCGCACGCGTGCGACACGCTTTGGGCGCTGCTAGCGAGCGCGGAGGACGCACTTCACCCGTTGATTATAAACTTTCACAGCTGCATTCCGCTTCATATTGACGCAGCAGCTATTTCATTCCAACAGTGTGAATAATTTTCTTGGTGATGATTTGGGAACAACACTTCTGATTAATTTTTGTTTGCGAACATTGACAATAATACTCCTAATCACGGAAAATAATCTAGAGTACACGTCTGAAGAGGTAAATCTTTATTGGTTGAATGTCAGCGTTTGGCGACATGTGAAAGCAGACTAAACAAGCGCAGCGCAAAAGTGCCTGCATTTATTATACGAATCCTAGGTAGTTAAGATAAATGAACTAATAATGCGTACAATATGACTATCTTTTCGTGCAATATACGGCGCGCACCTTTATTGCTACCCGGATTGTTGCGCTTCAACTTGTTAATGGCGACTACTCATTTCTTTATTTCTTTTATTCTGGAGTAAACATTTTGTAGGAGATGGAATCCACTGGAGCCGCCTGATGCCGTTCTTAACTTGGCAAAACTAAAATATTACCTTTAATCTGACGTCACTTTTCATGCGTACATTCACTGATCCCTCCCTCTCTCTCTTTCTTTTTCTTCCATGCTCTTTTAACGCTGGAGTGTTAAACGCCCCGTTCTCCAGATAATCCTGTGTCGGTGTTGTCGGAATAGTTGGCGTCGGCACTGTGAGCATAAAATCACGTTCATAGCTCTGCAAGGTGGTCCCTAGAAAGCAACCTAAAAGGCAGGTGGGCCATCTAGGTCACGTGGCCTTGCGGTGTCATCACAACCTGCCCACCCTATAGTGAGCAAACTGCCCACCGTGGCAGGTGGCAGTTAAATTAATGATTGGTCGCTCGGGAAGAGCAACCTTGGTCGCACAAGCCCCACCGCTCGGAGCGCCTGCCTGGGAGCAGAAGAGTGGCGCATCGATTAACCGTTACACCAATGCTCCAGGATTGGTATGAGGACTCCGCGGGGTCTATGAATGTAAGGCAGGTAATGGCCTTATGCATAAATGGGAATTAGCCCACTACACTATCGTGTCATGCCCTTAAGGCGGAGCTTAAGTGTCCACTCACATTTTTATCCCCCGCAGAGGCTCGAACCGAACGCCTCGCAGCCTCGCGTCAGACTAGCTCGGCCTCCCCCGAGACGCAGCTGTGCCTTGGATCTGCTCCGCTCTGCCGGAACCTTGTTTGCCCTACACAAGGTTTAGGAATAGAGGGTGGAGGAAAGGTGTTGGCGGCTCCTCTTCGGATATTTTGAAAATGTTCGTCTGCGGCTTCGCGCATGTGCAGTGCTCTTTTTAGTGAGGGCCCCAGCGAATACCGCTCGATTTGTTGTGTTGGATGGGATGCTTTGTGTGTGTGTGCAGAGGACAAAGCTGCCCGCAGAAAGAAAGGGAAATGCCGGGGCCGCGTCCAATGGCGAGACCATGTGGCGAAGTAAACGAAACGGTACGGAAAGACGGCCTCATACCTTTGCTGTTGGAGGATAGCGCGACGCCGTCTTTGTGTTGGGAATCGCACGTATGCTGTAGTGCCGTTTAGTGTCACGCAGAAAATTGCCGGTGTGCGGGCTATCCAGGCGTCGGCTGAGATTACGAAAAAGGCGGTGTAGTGGACTGATCAGAATCAGTTTTGTCCGGCTGGGTTAAAAGAACAACGTAAACGGGTAGAAAAGGAGTCAAAAATGAGCAGCGCGAAAGTGTTACACAATTGTGTGGGCGTTTTTCCGTACTGGCTTCTTTTACACAGAAAGCTGTAACGGCATTGTACAAGACATTTAGTAGGAGCAACTTAGAAGGCACAACGGTAGCCGTGTAACGCGTTACGTGTAACAAGCTTGGTGGACACTACCGCCACGTACCTCAAAGCCCGACTGAAGTGCCCGCCGACCCAAGGAGCCAGTTATGCGCAATTCTTTTTCTCAATACCAGCGGAAGGTTTAGACTGCGAATACGACAACTCCGAAAACTAGACAATATGCTTCTTGCAATTGGGCCCTCGAGTACGTTAAGTGTGCCGGGAATGTAATTGAACCGAATACCGCAAGCCGGAGAAAGCAGAGTATGCACGTGGGGGTATAGACGCTAATAAGTGTCTGTGAGACAGCCGAGCGGGCTGTCGCCTGTGAAGCGTCAAAACTGGCCAGCCACTCCAGACCTCTCGGCCGTTAATGCCAATCAGCTTTCGTTGATTAGTGCACTAGACTGCTAGGCTAAAATCAGGTAATTTTCCGATTGTTTTTATTTTTGCCTTTTCCTGAGCCGAGTTTCATTGGCTTTTTAGGCTACTTTCATATGGCGTCACAAAATAGTAATATTAGAGGGCGAGTAAAAATAGCGTAATGATAAATAAAGTCGATCGTCAGACAACATTATTTCAGCATAACGATACGAAAGGCAAAGCAGTCGAACTTGTGCAGGGTTCTTTTTGCTGCCAGAGACTTTTTTTGCACATCTTATTACAAGAAAGTTTACTTTCTTCATATTTCGGCTCAATTGGTTTTGTATGGTCGATTAACTGTTCGTTTCAGCAATTTCTTGCACTTTCAAGTGCTGTAATACACATGTTGTTTTCACAAACATTCTCCGGTTCCCATCCGCATTTAACCTGCTCACCCTCAGCCTATTGATTTTCCGTTCACGCGTGCTCTTTATTGTAATGTTGCGGCGTTGAGTAATAAGTATTCTAAATTGAGTACATTGTCACTGTGTTTCCTTTTCTTGCCCTGTTTCATGCTGTTACGGCTCATTTCAATAGTCTTTTCAACTGGCCTGCAACTGCATCCGGTTAAGGTATATGCGGAGGTGCAGTGAAAACTGGCCTCGTAGTTACAAACGACTAACAGGACCTCAAAATTATTGCGACGTAATTTTTCCCGCCACGTATTCGTTGAGCACTTCCAAACCATTACGCCGACGTCCTAAGCATTAAAGTAACCCTTTTCTTCGCACTCCCTCGTTTGCCGAATAATGATGTTGGCCAAGTGGGAGCATTCAATTCAATTCAATTCACTTTCGTTTATTTCACCATATACATGGTATGAACTCTTGGGAAAAAAGCAGTTCGAGGCAGCTTGACTGGGCCCAAGAGACCACCGCAAGGTAGGGCATTGTGAAGATGCAGTCACTAGGGGGGAAAAACAAATATAACAATGAAACTGGCATGTCCATACATCAGGACACGCGCTATAATGCAAGTTGCTAGACCAGCAATTAATACTGGAACAGTGCAGTCAGTAATCAGTTAGCATAATATCATTAGATATTCACTGCACATTACAGATGCAGAAAGGAGACCACTTGAAATTTCAAAATTTAAAGCAAAATTTCAATTTTAAGTTATACTTATTCTAATGCCGCCCATGCAGGAAAACATGTTGCTTGCATGAGTGGAAATATAAAAAAAGGAAAATAGTTCGTACGTGATTGATTAAAAAGGAAATATGACATAAAACAACAATATGAGCAATATTTTACAAGTAAGCAACATTCAAGGAAATGTTTAAATGTTCATGTCATAAAGCGTTAAGAAATTGCTGCCTGAACTGGTTTGTCGTAGGCTCAGCATGAAATGTGTACGTGTTTAGAACTGAAGGAAGATTATGTTATCCGGCTTAAACCGCTGCTTAAGAAGGCGAAACTCGCAGCTGTTAGCTATCAATCAATAATTTTCGTGCAAACTGACCACTGCAAAAGTTTGATGTTCAAAGGAGTATACTTCGTTTCATGCATAGCAGGCAACGCTGCCAAAGCTAGCGGCGCCTGTTCACTCAGGCTAAGTCCGAGCTCAAAAAGTAGTTCGCGCTGAGAACCAGTGGCCGCAAGGCAGTGGGCGCACTCGTGAGCGAAATTTGGTGAGCCTCTGTGTATTCCTCGAACACACGGGCTTGACGTCCCGTCGGTTCTCCGTCAGGTAGTTACACGCAGTGACCAAACGCTCCGCGAGTTCTACCTTGAACGATTAATAACCCCACTCTAGCTGTAGCCAACACAGTGCTGTGCGCGTGTGTTTTAATTCCTCCAACATGAACTAATCACGCGTACAACCTGGACACATTTCTGATTGTGTAAATAGTTTGTATATATTACTTCTCCCCCTATCCTCTCATCCTGTTCCGTCACCTCTTTCATTTCATTTCTCCATTCTGTCTGCTATCCTTTATTTCCGCTGCCCCAGCTCAGGTGCTTCAGAATCTATAGCAGATGCCGGGGCTAGCAAAAATCTTTTCCTTCCTTTTTACTATTATTTTAATAAAAAACCAGTACCACCACCACTCCAGCGTTTTACGGAGGCAAAACGCTAAGGCGCCCGTGTGCTGTGCGATGTCAGCGCACGTCAAAGATCCCCAGGTGGTCGAAATTATTCCGGAGCCCTCCACAACGGCACCACTTTCTTCTTTCACTCCCTCCTTTATCCCTTCCCTTACGGCGCGGTTCAGGTGTCCAGCGCTATATGAGACAGATACTGCGCCATTTCCTTTCCCCAAAAACCAATTATTATTATTATTAACACAGGCATACTTCGTTGCGATCAGTCTTAAGTGCCGTGAATGGCAACCTCCTGGACTTCGTTTCGCTGTTTGCCACATTTTCGACATCCAACTAATCGAGACTTCGAGAAGAAAGAATGACTTGGGCGGTCTGATATGTGACTGGTAGGGCGAGTCGCCCTTGCTCCATCCGCGGCTAAAAAGTAGTTCTCGTTATATTATAGCCGCAAGGTCCGAATACCGAGCGCCTGACATCTTCGACAGTAATTTTCAGTGCTACCACTTCCTTTTATGCCACTCTTTGTTTCCGCCCAAACACTCACCGAGGCTTCGAGCAGTACGAATGGTAGATGGCGGAGGAATATGTTTTCGCGGACGAACTATTTGCGCAGCCTCCGCAGCACTCACTCTATGCATGAAATGGAGTATAGTTACTGTGACCTTCATTTTCTCTACGTGCATTCCTTTCTATCTACTGACCTTGATTTTTCTGCGAGTGCTTCGACTGCGTTTTAAAATGTCACGCGTGGTTCTTGGTTACGGTGCCCCTGCGTCGCTGCTGTCATGTACTCCCTACTTATCTTTAACACGTGAACGAGTCATGCTGGGTTCATACAAGTTTCATACTGTGACAATCAGCTGAAATTCCTTCCCTATACGTTACTGTTGCAGACTTTCAACTGACGAAGAGAAATCTTTCTGGATGTGGTTTATAATATATTTTATACAATTGGAGTAGCTGAGTTGCAACTCGCCTCCGAAGCGAAAAGCTACAACACCCCGAACTGGGGAAAGACAACAGAGGGATATACGTGAAAAAGAGGACATAGAGGACCGGAGGCGATTAAGTAAGTGCCACGGACGTCATTTAAAGAAGTGGATAGTACAAAGTCGACACATATGACGGAGTTAAAGGTACGAAGCCCCCAGGAACCGTAAAAGTGCGTGGTAATGCGTCTGAATAGATGATCGATGTGACCGCCGTCTAAGGACTTTACAGACACTATGTACCCTAGCCGAAATTTTGCAGAATAATATGCGCTCCTTTCTGACCGTTAACGTCTACGTGTTACGCAGAGGAGACGCCTTCGGGTGGTGCGGTTTACACATAGTTCATGCATGGTTGGTCAAGCTAGACACTGAACACAAATACACACAGATGCACACGCTCACACATTCAAACTCACGAACGCTGCCTTCACCAGCCGAGATCGAGGGAATGGTTTGTACTGGTGCATGGCTTCTAGACCCAAACCCACAAGATGGAGTGACACGTCCACTCTGTCATCGACCGGCGCCGCCCAGCAGAGGAAAGGCAATACATTATGCAACTTGCTCTTGGAATGAGTGGACACGTTCGCCCCAACTACGGTAATGCGTGTCCCACCTGCGGTCCTTCAGGCAGGAGTGAAGCAAAGAAAACAGGAACACAGTCGTCTTCAGCTGGGCGGCGGAAAAGCACGTCACGCTATCTGGCTGTGTTTTCAGGGCCAGACACAATTTACTGGTCGCGCAAACGAGAGGTGGCGTGAGTTAATCACGTTTTCCACGGGCAGGACGGCAACCTCCCCCAATCGAAGAGCCACTGGGCTGGGAGCCGCACGGCCAATGACACGCCCGCTGTGTGGCTAACACGTTTTACTCGGCGTGAGTGTTTCGTGGCGGGGGCACGAAACACTCAGTTAACTCGGCTAAAATAATCAAGCCATTCAGTGTAACAGCCTTGTTCTTTGTACTTTATGATCCAGTACTTTATGATCCAGCTCCAGGATACCTGAACGGAGAGCGCACAAACGCGAGACCATTGGAATGCGAAGCTTACCCTTTCTACTGATCACGACAGTTAAGTGCAGGTTCGAGTGTTTTAGCCATATCACAGCACCAAGAGTGGTGGCTCAGTGAAACTTACATCTACTCACTCACACTGGTATCCACCTGCAATAACATCCACTTGCCCCGATCAAAAGACGAATGAACCGTCTTGACACACCTCATGTTCCCTCACAGTCACACACATTTACCCACTCAAACACTGTCGACTTATTGCCCTCGCACCCACTGACAGTCACATCCACTCATTACAATCACGTTCACTTTCTAACATTTGCATCCACTCACACTCTCTTGCCTCACTAACTTCCACTCACACCCACTCACGTCCATTCACACACACACATCCACTCACACTGACACTCATGTCCACTCACTCATAATGAAATTCACTCAAAATCCCCTCTACTCGCTCACATATGTTCAATGACACGTCCGCTTACACTTTAATCCACTCACGCTCGCACTCACGTTCGTTCACATCGCCACTTACCAACACCCACACGCAAGCCCTTTTAAAAAAAATCCACCCATTCACCCATATCCACCCGTTCTCCCACAGTCATTTCCCCTCACACTCACTTGTATTCATCGACTCACAGATGAGTATGAGCGAGGAGAAATGAGTGAACTTCTGAGCGCATGCACCGTCTACAAGTTTTTGCAAAATGTTACATTGTGTCTCTACCATATAACTTTAAGGCCAGCCGTCCTATAGCTCATGCGCAGGTGGCCCCGAAGGGCTCCTGCACCAGTGCTGCTGGCGGCTAGCAACAGAGGTGCAGAGTAGGAGCAAGCAATATGACTATGCAAAAACCACTCTATTGTCGTCTTTGGTACCCCGTGTAGGGAGGGAGTCCACCACCAGTAGCTCTTTACTCAGGGCTCAAGGTGTATTGAAGCAGGGTAGGCTCAAGGCTTGTTTGAGGGCAGATAAACTAACACAGTGTCCCTGCTGGTTGAGTGGGGTGCAGTATTAAGTCTCAGGACTAGTTGGAAGAAATGATAGTCATACTTATTCCTTGTCGCCTTATGCTGCAGATATTCAGCGGGCTTCACTCGATCTAAGCCAGCGAATTCCTCACCATTAATGCAGTCAATTCGCAATGCCTTAGAGTACCCGCGCACGCACCCCTGTGGTGGCTGTGTAGCGAAGGCGCCGGCTGCTAATCTCATGATTGCGGGTTCGATCTGGACCGCAGCGGCCGCATTTTGACGGAGGCGAAATGAAAAAACCATCCGTGGGCTGTGGATGCCGGCGAACGTTAAAGAGCCTCAGGCGGTGTAAATTAATCCAGAGCAATCGACTACGGCACCCCTATTAAGCGGCTTGTGGGTTCAGGGCGCTGATCTCCACAATTGAGATTTTTTAATCCTTTTCTTTTAAGTGGAATGAGACGATTGCGAATAGTTTAACTTTCCGTTGCTTGGTTACGGCACAGTTGTTCTTTCAAGCACACTTAGTAAATGATCTTTGAAAACCTTCTTGCATATTTCAGTTGGGCTCTTTCGTGGGCCATAGTTCTGACGTTCTTTTGAACAGCGCTGGATATCAACTCATCATAACTGCCGCGTAAACACGACTGGTTTTCTGCGGAAAACACTTTCCATGTTCCACATCACTCGAAACTGGTTAGCTGTGACAACTGTGGAGCGTTCTGGACGCGAAAACTGTCACCACAATTGTGGACGGACATCAAGATGGAAAGAAAAGGGGTCTGAGTGTTCATTTTAAAATTAACAAATAACAAAAAATTAAGACATAAAGAATGAAGGAAGGTAAGCGCAGAAAGAAGGCAGGGCTACGCCCGTTTTCCGCTGGCTATTTGACCCTTGTCTCTCAAGCGCAGTCAAGTTCCGTAAAAGTACGGCAAACTGAATAATTGAATTGACGAACACAGGCTAATCGAATCGACGAAAGGAAAGGATAAACGTATTGTTCAGTATAAGAAGAAGAACAGGCGCAAGTGTCTCAAGTGCTGAACCTCTTCGACCACTCTTCTAATCAGAGGCGGCCCCAGGAGAAGCCAGGGGAGCGGGACCTGCGGTTACCGCAAATTTCTGTTGGTTGAGTCGAACACAAATCAATACGACAACCAGAGTCCCAAAAGCTGCCTGACGTATATACAGCCTATCGATGCGACACATCTAAGAAAGCAGCATGCAAGAAGTGTGAAAGATGGCGCAAGGGAGTAAGATGCACCCATGAAACATAGAACAGGCAACGGCCAATCGATACGATGGGCCACACAACCCCGAATGATGCTGGCTCGTACGATGCAGTCTCGTTAATTTCGCCTAGCGCATCACATGGCAAGGCCACTGCACACATAGGAAAAGGACAGAGGTCATCAATACGGCTGATTAGATAGATTATCTTGCATAAGATAGAGAGCATGAGCAGGCAGACCTTCAGGAGTCGCAGTTCGGTCCCGCTTTGGTCTACGTTGCCTGCGTCCCGTGTGTTCAGAGTCGCAAGAAATTCGGCCCACAGTGCATCGAATTAACAGGCAAATGAAATAAGCCAGCATATGTTGAAGTATGTCAAACCCATAACCGCTCCTCCGGTGTCCGTCCTGACTTAAGGCAACAATATCGCGCAGTGCATTATCTGACGTTTTACTTTAACTCAACGGATCACATTTAATAAAAGGGATGAGAATTCAAGGTTTGTAAGTCTTACTTCTCTGGCCACTGAAAGAATACAAGAGCGGCAATTGCCTCGTTGATTGATCAGAATGATGTGAAAGGTGTTCTGAGGATTTGCATTCAAATTTCAATCCATCCAAATTTATTTATTACTTATGATTTTAAATGGGCTGGGAAGTAAAGAGGAGGAACCTCTTCTAATTAATTATTGCTTTTCCTTCATAACGATGCTCAGGAACAGGCAAGTGAGATGTGCTTAGAGGTTTCCACATACTCGAACTTGTTCGCTAGAGCGAACGAATGGACTTCGAGAGAAAATGCCACGTATAGGGGTGATGCTTATACAAACACAGAGATGAACTGAAGGGAGTGGCTTGGTGTAGTAGCCGCGTTTTGTAGCACGTCAACAGTGGCCATTGCGTGTCGAGCATGGAGTGACGTTATATTATAATGTAGTAATTCGCAGTGAACAAAAGTAATGTCCCGATGAAATGTAGTTTAATAACAGATTTAATACGAGCATAGAATAGAGGAGAATTTACACAGTAGTGGAATCAACCGATACGTTCAGCTATATATAATTTTTCGAGGTTCTAGAAGCAGCTGAGTAATACCGCAATTATAAATGATTTTCTATGTGTATTGAGACATTCATCACTGAGAACATTTTGTTTTTGATCTGGAAATCATTTTCTCTACATTCTGTTGAAGTAATTTCACTGTTTTGAGTCTGCAAATCGATTTGAAATCAAAATGCTTCAAAAAGCTCAAAGCGCATCCCGCCACCTCTTTCCTTGTAAAAACGGGCTTAACAGTTTTCTTCAGAAATATAAATGGTGCATCGGATGTGGTTTGGTGCCTGTTTGCTTCGCCGTCGACGTGAAACGATACATTGCACAAAACTGGCTGGATCCAAATTTGGATCGAAAGCTTCGGAACCGATTTCTCTTCAGCTGTTTTTTCTACATTATATTCCGATCACACTTCTCACCAAGAACCCATCTTTTTTGGGGGGGTCCACTTGGCCCGAAAACTTGAATATACGAAAACGCTGCATGTCGATCGCTAAAAAGTTTTTCATTCGTTATGGCAAGTGCCGTGGAAAAGCAACACATAATACTCGAACGAGCTCAGTTATTAAATACCAACCGAGAAAGCTGCCGCTCCATTCTCTTAATAATAATAATAATTGGTTTTTGGGGAAAGGAAATGGCGCAGTATCTGTCTCATATATCTTTGGACACCTGAACCGCGCCGTGAGGGTAGGGATAAAGGAGGGAGTGAAAGAAGAAAGGAAGAATAGGTGCCGTAGTGGAGGGCTCCGGAATAATTTCGACCACCTGGGGATCTTTAACGTGCACTGACATCGCACAGCACACGGGCGCCTTAGCGTTTTTCCTCCATAAAAACACAGCCGCCGCGGTCGGGTTCGAACCCGGGAACTCCGGATCAGTAGTCGAGCGCCCTAACCACTGAGCCACCGCGGCGGGGGTCTCCATTCTCTTAGAATTTCATTTTTGCGTCTTCAGAGCGGCTCACAGAAACAATTACGCGGGCACATGAATTTCCGGGCATGAAAACCAGCGCATAGAAACACACGCGCACACAAAACAAAAACACAAAATGATTCGCGCATGCACGCGCATATGATAACCCCGCACATCTTCCTTTTCGGGGTAAACAGTCTTCACCTCGCAAAGGGACCCCGGAATCTCCGCCCCGAGTCCCGTGGGGCAGAATGGATATTATCGAGGCAATCTACACATGGTTAAAAGCAACGGTAAAAAAAAAAAGGCGCTAGAAGGCGGTAGTGTAATCGAACCCGGACACCAGAACGGGCACACACGCACGCATCCGCACGCCCACATAGTTGGAAGGTTGTGTCGTCCGCAAGTTTATCACCGAAAAATCCCGCCGAGGCACGACTTCGTTACACCTGAGCGTACGTGACACTCGGCTCCCTACGGGAAACTCTCGGCGGCGGCTGGCGCGGTGTGGAAATAATACGTCCCAAGCGCTGCAGCGCGCATCCGCTTCCGCCGCGGTATGGAGCACGTTATCTGGCTTTTGCATTCGTAGGTACGTACTTTCTCGGCCACGTGTGCGAATGGAGGGAAACAAAGGCTTAACAGGAACGCAGAGCTCTTTTTTCTCCCTTCTGTCTTTCCTGCCTATCGCTCCCCTCTTTCTATCCCCCTCTCTGTCCTCTCCCTGCCCCTTTTATCTACGCTAGCCGCAGCACTCTCTATATAGCTACGATAGCAGATGCCACGGGCCAGCAAAACTCCTTTTCTTGGTTTCTGTATTTTACGATAAACCCCTAATAATAATGGTTTTATCCGTTGGGAAAAGGTGCACTCTTGGGCAGAGGGTCTGAAAGCACCCATTGTTTTATCTCATGCCGAGCCAAGCCCAGGCTGTCGGCACAATGCAAACACAAAGAAAGAGAAGCATTCTTTCCCGCTGCTTGTTAGTGTCCTTTCAGGTGCACGGCGATGCCGCGAGGCAAAATTTGGAGTAACTGTGTAAATAATGTGGTGGCATACGAAAACAAGGGGGACCTTAAGGGAAAGTCTGCAAACTGGGGACGCGCAGAAAGGGAGCTTTGAGGTGTATCTGGGCTTTTGAGTTGAAGAAAGGACAAAGTTTACGGGCCGCCTGCCTTAAGCAGACATTCTGGGCGCCCACCAAGCCGGTATTGCCTGGGAGCGAGCGGGGGGGGGGGGGGGGGGGGACGCAGCGACCAAGCTTTGCGTTATTTCCTGATGGCTGGATGCAGTAACAGACACATTCAGAAAATAACTGCCCTCATGGAGTTCTTCGAGTCTCTACTCCAGGTGATGAAAAGGATTAAGATGGAGCCTTGAAGGCATGCGATCTGAAGACTGACGCCAGCTGCGCTGGGACGTTGTAGAACGTAGTTAACTACCGGCAACCCCATTGTTGCATTTTCTTAGTTTGCTTATGTACAGTTAACATACAATTGCATAATCGGTTCCCAAGATGTGCCGACCCTCCTGCAGACCAAACATGACAGCTGATTCGTCAACAGCACTCAATAAATCACACTTCATGATCCACGGCGCCGAAATGAGGGGTGGCTCCCGAGAATCTTCTTGCGGTTATATGACGTTCTTTATTACAGGCGGTAGCGCCAATTAATGCTTGAGTTACGAGGACAGCGGATGGTGGCGGAGTTATGGCTTCAGCGGAGGAGTCTCCAATTAGCCGGGACAGAAGTTCCTGGCGCTTTCTTCCCCCTGGTTAGAACACTCTCTCACCCGTATGCCACACCTATATTTTAAAATTTAATACAATTTATCGGCGCACTGATGAAACGAATTCCCTAAAGATGTCAAGCAATCTACCAAGTTTACTGCTGCTTTAAATAGTATTGCGTATAATAACAGCTGAACGCTTCTTATCTTCGCTTACGTGTATTTTCTTGCTTTTCTGGTGCTCTCGCGTGTACTGCCATATACCTGTATTATACACGGTGTTTCACCTAACATTTTACAGAATTTTTAAAAATAGGGTTTCTGATTTAGAAGTGCGCTTTTTTCGGCATAGCATTGTTAGCGGCATAGTAGATTAGAATAAAGCTAAGATATACTAACTAGCAGGCTGGTTAACTGATATTGAATAAACTTTTTAACTATTACTGATAGGCTCCTTAATTATCGAGAGACGTGTAGCCCACTGTAAGTACTATCCATATCGGTTTTTAGAACTTCGAAAGTACGTTTACGCTCGGCCCTGTGGCTCCACAAATTTTTGCTATTTCGACGAGTTACTTGCCCTGGAGAGGCTGCTTTGCCTGCAAGTTTCTCGAAAGCGCATGTATCTTGACACGATGTAGCCAACATTTGTTGGGCCACAGTGCCGAAGGTAACGGCATTTGCTCACTATCTGATGGGCAGGTTATGATGACGCTGCAAGGTCACGTTACCTAGGTGGCCCTCCTTCCTCCTAGGTTGCTAAAGATGGTGTTTGGGGATACTGTGGCAGAACTGGGGCATTTCCATGTGGACTGGTAGAGGGTTGGATGTGCACCACAAATGAGACAATATGTGTGCCTACGCTCAATATGGGAGAAAGTGTTAGTCTGGATCTGCGCCATGAGGCAGCCTCCTCTCGACAGAAATATTTGTGAGGTTGTATGTCCTGCAGAAGACGCGATAAATGCTGGAGTACATGCGAATAGGTGAGTGGAATAGGCTCAGCCTCGTCTGGGTCTAAGTGAGCCTGCAGCCAATTTCTGAAGCTAAGTGTCCGTTCACTTTTCACCCTCCTCTCCTCTAATCTTCTCTTCTT
This sequence comes from Amblyomma americanum, assembly GCA_030143305.2. Taxonomy (NCBI): domain Eukaryota; kingdom Metazoa; phylum Arthropoda; class Arachnida; order Ixodida; family Ixodidae; genus Amblyomma; species Amblyomma americanum. The sequence continues at coordinate 119,360 of JARKHS020009540.1, read as the reverse complement.
TCACCCTCATCTGGCTGAAGTAGCACGCCGGGCCAACAACCAGGCAGACCTCTCCTGTTTCATTAAAGCCTCTCTACCTCCTACCTCCATAGACACCATCCGCCGCTTTTTATTTGCACAGTCCGTGTGTCCCCGATGTGGCAGCCACGACACCATGACTTCCCCTTACGCGACTGCATAATGCAGCGCGCATTGAAAATAAATGCGCGACGTGGTCGAGAGCAGCCCTCGACGCTGACGTTCGCGGAGCGCCATCGATCTCGGGTCAATGATTCATTAACGCGGACTGCGTAAACATGGCCCTATCACGGCGTAAGCAGCCCGGGATTCGCGGTGGAGTCGAGGGTTTGGGAAGGACACACCTGCCGTAAGTGCGTCAGTATCGTATTCAGAGCCCTGTAAATATGAAGGATGAACTTAATATGGGCGAGTTGGGGGCGGGGTGGGGGGGGGGGGGGGGGGGCGAAGACTAACAAAAGGTTAGCGAAAAGCGGAATTAGTAACTTAGCAGATATGGCACTGCGAACGAAACTCAGATGGGAACTCGGTCAACTCTGAACTTCCTGTCTGCTTCGCGCATAAGGCATTAATCATTTACGATGTTTGGGTGTGGATCGGGAGTATGGCAGATACCCTTACTCCTTCCATCTCGCGAGAGTCTGGTTAGCGCTATCCAGTCAACGCGAGCTCTCAGACGGCATAATATATTTATACGAATGTGTTGGTCCACTGTGCCGCAACTTAACATCGGTACGCGGGAAAGAAGGCAGGAGAGGGTGATGTTTTCAGCGAAGTTCGGAGTTTGACCTCAGTGCTGAAGGTCCGACCTGGCCTTGAGGCGTACTTTATTTCACGTTCTATTAGCCCTTAAGTAGAATATAGGGCTCAGTCGAGAAAATGGCGCGTTGAATTCTCCGCATGTTAGAGCGGCAATTACTGGTGGACAGATCAACTCTACATCGCACGCCGGACTATTACAATTGTCTGAGTGGTGGACAGGACCCTGCCACAGGCCTTGGCGAGTGCGAGATGTTTTTACACTCAATTACCATGGCAGAAGACTTTGTCCTGGTAATTGCACATAGCAATGTGTGAGGTTCAACGTCCTGATGTGACGCGTGGGCTGTGAGGCATTTGGTAGTGCCGGGCACAGGATTAATTTTGTCTTCGGGATTCTCGAACGTGCGGCGAAATCGCATAGCACACGGCAGCCTAACGTCAAAACTGCTATGCCACCACAGTGGGTCAAATTCTGGTCATTCTTTGCTTCAGTTTGTTTTTGGACAGCGTTTTTGTTAAGGCGCGCGATATTTTGCAAAAGAATCATGGGTCCATGGGAGTGATACGACATCGATAGAGGCTTCCAGCTGGCTACGTATTAAAAGCATGTTTCACATTTCGTATTTGTTTCAATGCCACAAACCTGTGGCGAAAGTTCAAAAGATTATTCGGTGAACTGAAATTACAAGAATTATTTTACGAAATTTGAGAGAAGCATTTTTTAGAGAGCGCTCAGGCATAATATGTTCTCATTGCTCTAGACACCTTGACCGCTACCATAATATTGTGACGGGAGGCAGGGTAGTTCTGGGCTGTGCCGTTGACAAAAAAAAATCGCTGGTCACTTAAGAATGGGTTCACTCAGTTGCCTAAGTGTCCTCTTTACATAAAACTTCCCGGATACGAACACAATTCTTTATATTATTGCATTTTTCTACTTTCATTTCATTGTTTTTCTTTTCGAATGGAGTCGACTGAATGTTCCTGAGTGGTTGAGGGTTAGCGCGCAAGGCTCACAATTAACCCAAGGAGCAGTATTTCCGGTCTCGACTCTACCATTTATCTTTTCATCGCAACTGTTTTGTTTTCTTCAGAGGCACTGCATAGTGGTGGTGGAATGACATCACTACAATATAGACCAATGAGGAATTGTATTTGGACGTCATCCCGATTGTATTGTGTGATAGTTGTGGTGGGTTTGAATTACCTGCGCGACTTTTGTGGCTGCGACGTCATGGCTCTCGCGACCAATCCCTAATTTTCTCCACAGTTCGACGTCAACTCTTACAATGACTCTGGCAGTCAACTCTGGCAATGAAATTCGGCGGAGCTTCACTCACGAATTAAGTTCCAACCGAATATAGTAGAATGAAGCTGTAATTCAGCGAGTGTTGTTTGAGAACGCGGCATACTTTTCTTCAAAAGCCATCTGCCTCGTTCGAGCTGGTTTCTGAGTAGTATAGTTGCTGTGTTCCTTACAGTGATTGTAATAAATCTTGCCGCTGCGGTTCTATTTATGGTATTTTCTTTTCCTCTTCTTTATGCGCTCGCTTGTTGCTTAGGAAGCCAAGAGAAGGCAGCGACAGCAGTTAGTAAACAGCTAGGCCACCAAACCATCAAACTATTTTCGTTTTGTGCATCGCATACGGAACGCCTCGGCAGGGGGGTTTAACTATTCAGGGACGCTCCGCATTCCACTCGAAGCTGTCTACGTCCACGACGCGGGAGTGGCTTCGTCTCTGTCCTAATTAGTAACTCGGAGCTGTCTGGCTTCGTTTAGTCTGCGCTAACGTAAACTCGAGCTTGAACGTGAAGGAGGTGGAGGAGAGGGAAGATGTGTGCCAAACGCGTACTGCGCAACGCAGCAGGGACATCCCGTCATAACATAAACAGGACCTGTGAATCTGCTCGTCTATGCGTTGTTCTTCGTCTGGCCGTCTGCTTTTCAGCTTGCTTCGGCAGAAGTTGTGGCTGACGGCTGCCTTTAATAGATGCTTTGCACAGGAATCTCGCTGCCAGCAAAACTCGGCAGCACTCCAATTATAAAAGGGTGGTTAAAACATGTTTCGATAGAAGACTCGTGGCATAGAATTGAATTATGAAACTGCCGCACATTTTATCATCCTCCTCTGCGAACAAATGAGAGAGGACTGTGTTCTGAAATGGACGTGCAGTGAGTTCTCATGAGAGAGACGTGGTAGTGCCATCGCTAGTGTCTCTGTTTCTTTTTTTCCTGGCTCCTATCCGCGACTTAATGTTAAGTAGCGGATGCTTGTAGCCACTGCGTCATCTTTCCTGGTTTTCATTTATGCGTTAATTAAGTTACTTTGTTTTTTTCGAGCAAAATGACGCCCTCCGACGACACATTGCAGTATTAATTACAATAGCAAAAACCTATGGTCAATATGCGTAGTTTGGGGAAATGCGAATTAGGTGTGCTGGAACTTCGGTTTCACTTCACTTCCGGTGTTCAGATCCAGTGTTCACGGATGGCAGTTGTTCAGACAGCGCTAATAGGTCAATTCCCGTATATGCGGAATTGTACATTCATAGACAGCTGAGTGTCTTCCTTACCACTGCCACGCATGGCATGGACACGGAAATTCAATATTGTGGAAATAAACTTCCTGTATGAACAGTGTAACAAGCGCGAGTGATAAGTCTAATTGCCTTCTTTTAGAGGACGAGTATAATATTTACATTTTTTAAGAGTATATTACATGAATTGGCATTGAAAAGAAAAAAGCTTTAGACGCGCAAAACCGGCTCCCTGAGTCAGCGGAAAGCTCAATCGCGCTTTCAGACGCATGGCGGTGGTGTCCACCTGCAAAAAACTTTGCTTTCGTACAATATTGCGAGCTTGCCACTGCTAAACCACCAATAATTTTTTTAAAGTGGTTAGAAGGTCATGATTCAGAGTGGACATAAAACTTTTCCAAGAGGTTAGGTTTATGATTCATCATCTAAACCCACACCTGAGTAACCCAAGGCTTACCGCGTACAACCCTTCCCGTGCGTGGCTGCCGAAAGCGACTGACGATAAGATGTTACATGCGGTTGCCTTTGAGGCGGTGTTGCTTCAAGTTCTTTCGCGCATCCTACTTGGTTTTACTGCGTCAAAACCGTGCCGTTTTTTTATCGAAAGCGTAAATAGTTGGAGCCACTGTTCGCCGCCTTTCGTAACATGTTTATCTAAGTAACAATAAATCTTGTGGCATGTTCACTTATGTCTACAATATTGTAAAGGAGTTCCACAAGCTTAATCGCAAGAGAAAGCAGGATATAAAATTTTTATTCGTTCCCAACCGCTGACAGAAGCGAATCTCTCAAGAAGGCTCAGAAAGGATTTATGTACTACGAGGCCAAAAGGGAAGGAGCCTATTTGTTTTAAGGCCCGTCTAGAAATTCGTGAGTGCTCTCAAAGCCGGAGTTGTGCATGCGCTCCTGAAATTCACTTTGGCGAACTTTACCGCGCCGCATTCTTTTCTAGAGGGCCTGTAGCTGCTGTGCCAGGCTGCCAAGGAAAACTTGCCGGCATTTCGCGCTCTCGCTATCCTGGTGATGGAGCGTGTTTTGAAGGGTCGGCGGCAGCGAGAAACGAAGTACTTCGGCCATGATGCAGTGAAAAGGTGCGCACAGAGAGAAAAAAAAGAGAAGGCATTGTTGCAATAAATGAGGCCGTCGCGAGCAGGACCTAAGAGTCAAATACCCCTGCAGGCACCTCGACGTTCTTCGAGGAAACCGAATCTTGCCCGTGCAGGAACTTAAACTCAATCTGTCAGAATTTCTTGCCGCCGATTTATTTTTGCTATTGCCATATGAGGGTATTGTCAGGAGAGGAAATAAACGAATGCGTAGCCGAAAGAAAAGGAATAAAAGGCTGCAACCTCATGAACAGAAAAAGGAGGCCCTCTCATTTTCGCCTGAGAAGAAAACATGAGAAGAAAACGCGGATGACGTCTGTTCCTCTCGTGTGCTCACCTCTCAAGGTTGCCTGAAAATGACCGGGTGGAGTCCTTTTATTTTACCTTATTCCTTACATGGTCGTCCGCTGGCACTGACTCTGCGCGTGGCTTAACATGGGTATGGGATCTTTCTGACATGCTGTAAATAAGTGTTCTTGACGCCTTAGAAACCGTACTGACGCTTTGATGGCCACTTGACAGCTTCGCAAACTGGACACGTATTAAATTCACGGAAGTGGTGAAGGATGTAGGAAGGCATAGGCAGTGAAGCAGACGCAGTGAGCGTCAAAATTTTCTTGACGGCAACAACATCAACCCTCCAGCGAAGTACGAGGGTAAAGAAAGCCGAATCACATTCCTCAACTCTGTAGCATCCTCATCCTTTAAGTTCTGAACCACTGGTTGTCTATGTTACGTGCGGAAATTTTGCTCATGTCATTAAATCACCTTTATATCCCCAGGTTGCTCCGTCGTGAGAGAGCTATCAGCCAGCTTTACCACGTGACCTATTAAACGCTAACTGTCGCGTTACTCTTCCGGCCAGTGGAATCGTTATCCGCTGATGACAAGACGAATGCACTGTCGAGAACGTGTCCTGTGACGTCATTCGCTCCATAAGGAACTGGTTTGGCCTCAATATCATCTTCCAGCGTCTCTTGGATTAGGTGCTTTTTGTGATGAAATGGGATTTAAGAAGAGCGCTGCATGCGACAGAAACAAAATGGTGCAAGAAACAGTTTTCGTTTACTGCATGCGACTACTTCCGCGCTGTTCACTCCTACCAAAGTCTCCTGCAAAGCCATGACTGCGAAAAGAGCGCTTTTTACGAGTACCGATTACCGCATTTCCTGGACCCCTGGACCTACGTATCTTACACGAAAGTGCGGGAGTAAGGTGCAGTGCTAAAAGGCCAGACAGGGGCAACGGAAAGCAATCTCAAACGTCAACACGTAAAAAAACGTAAAAAGGCGCGAATGGCATGTACTAAAAGCCGGCGATGGCGAACGACAATTGCTGCGGCGGTTGTCTGCCCAACACATGAAGAAGAAAAGAAATTACAGCGAAATGCCAGCGAAGAAGGCGGACATATCAAGAAGACACTCCCCTACGTGAGCGAGTAACAGCTGCACCGGAAACGCTCTATAAGAACAGTGCCGCAACAGCGACGAAGACAAAGACGTTGCCTCTGGAAACACGTAAAGCGGTGGATAAAAAGTGCCGTGGCGTAATCCAAAATCCTCCACCTCACCTTCCCTTCCTTTTATCTGCCTCCTCTTCTTTCACGGTGCTAATTGAGTTCCGTTTAGTGCCACCCGTACAAAGCTATCGCCACCGATTGAGAAGTGTTGGCGTTGCAGCAGGCGATGCTAGCGCCCCTACCCATGCTCCTCCAAAGAACGGCGGTGCGACGACTTCCACAGAAGCGGCCAGCACAAATGCGTGGCTTATTTTTTCGCGTAGGTGCGGGGACGGGAGAATGAGGAGCCCGGAGGCTGAGAGTGGCGAACTGGCCGAAGGCCTTCTTGCGTTCCCGCTCCTGCGACGGCGGACAAGGAATGGAGTGATCACGTCCCCTCTTTTCAAGACGCCGTTTGTATACAGGACTTTGGCGCGCTGGCGCGCTTTGTCCTCTTGAGCACGGCGGCCGCCACATGTCCCTCGGAACATTACAGCCTGCGTCATTTCCTCGTTTATTTTTGTAGCGTAAGCACACTGGCCGGGGTTGAGCAGTTTCGCGTGGCTCCTGGAGAGCCGTGCTGCGCATGCGCTAGGAGCAGTGACGTCACACGGCGCACAGCTGGCGCGCCTCGCCGGTCTGCGCATCCTCTGGAAACCGCAGCACGTGACCAACCACGTGACGAACCACGTGACCAGCGACGGCGCCGCACCGCCGGTATAGTGTTCTAGGTAGTGGGTTCAGGGAGAGCCCGCGGGTGCGCCATCTCACGTATATAGCGCGAGATGGCGCCACCGGAGCACCGGCTGTAAAGAACCCGCGACATACCCACGATACGCGTTGCATTCGTAGCGCCGAGAAACCTGTGTGCATCTGGTGTAACACTGAAAATCGGACGTCTGCAGCTCAAACGCATTTTTCTTAAAACCTACCTCTCAAGGCAAAGAGCCCGGAAAAGGTGGAAAGGCGGATATGCCATAAGTTTGTGCGAAGATAAAGCCGACCCGACGAGTGCAGAGACAGAACCGCCGTACGACGACCCGGTTGCATTTCTGAACGCACACCTCAAAAACAGGGCAGAAGTAAAATTGTGGTTGAGCAAATCGCTTAATTTTCCATCAAAATTTTCGATGCACGTCCAGACGCAATCACATCCACTGTTAAAGTTCGCTAAACAATTGCGGCATGCGTACTTATAAGCATCCTGAACAGAGAGATACCGAATCGACGAGGCTTTATTTCATCAAGTTCAGCTTTTATTTTCCACAGTACACATTCACTGAAATCTAGAGAGATAATTCCTGCTACGGTGATGCCATTAGTAGGCGGTCACGGCGGTTCCTATAATGCGCGAAATTTCGTAATAAACATGTAAAAAATAAAGTAGGGGAGCTAATGGTAGTAGCAAACAAGTTTATTGGTACAATAAACGGGCAGCCACCTCTTTTTCAAGGCACTGCTTAGGCTGCTACGAGAGAGGCACTATAGACAACGCTTATCTTCGTGAACAATTTCTTTTTCCGCCGTTCCTGTTGCGATTGCTTCAGCCCTTTTAATAATTACATAAAAACACAAAAGTGCAGCCTTGTCTGCCCATAAAGCTTTGTCAGCCCTGTTGTGAGCGCATCTGCCTGCTGGCTGCAACCTAAGGCATAACGAAAATTTGCCTCCACAAGCAGCGTTAAATCTACTATGCTGTCACTGTAGAGTTCATTGCGACTGAAGAAAACAGGGAATATGTTCTCTAACTTCTTCACTGCCCGGAAAAGTTCTTGCGAAGGATACAAGAACTCTCCCTTGTCACATATCACTGAGAACTCAGAATTTCTGCATTCCTGATTGGAGCTTTCCAGCAGAAAGGCTTTGCAGTGCTTGCAGTCATAACGCTTAAGAAACTTTCGGGCAACATACCCTGCCATATAATGTATAAGCCGGTCGTCGCTCTTCTGCTCTACATATTCTCAGTGCTGAGCAGAAATACTCTGAAGCATGCGCTCGGATGAAGGTAGGTTGCCTTTCTCGATGAGCTGGTCGATTGCAGCAACCCTGTCTTCTTTAGCAGGAGCATCGCACGCACCGTGGAGAGAACTTATTTCTCCACTACCTCTATTAAGGTCAGCATTTCCTGAGCGCACTGTCTTGGCAAGATTGTAAAACGACAAGCTGTTGACGACAATTAGAAACTGTGTGGGGGTTGGGTGGTCGTTGGACCCGCAGGATTGCCTGATTATGCCAAATAAATTTTCCAGTGTATCCTGGCTCAATCTGGACGTCATGATGTACTTAAATCCCTGGCTGGCAAATTCGGCGTCTTTCCTCATCTTTTGGCACGGTAAACAACAACGGCTGCTTTCCTTTAGTCCACTTGTAGCCGGTTTGACACTCGGGAGCAAAGCAGTGTCGTTGCTGTTGACGGCTCGGCATTCCCACGTTTCACGAATGAAGAAGGCAGCCGGCGAAACTAACTAAAATGATGCGCTGAAAAAACGGAGAACAGCCAAAGCCGCAAAACTTGCGTGAACAAACGTGCGAGAGGCAGCACATAGGCACCACCAACAGCCAGCCCACGCGACTACAACGCCGCCGCTCACATCTGGGTCCCGTCCGCACTCGCGGCCTCGCCGCAATGCATGGGGCGCGCCGGCTGCTGAACCCACTACCCCCTTCTAGAACACTATTCCGCCGGCAGCTGCTCCGCACCACGTGACCGACCACGTGGCCAGCCAAGTGGTCAGCCGCCTGCACACTCACTGAATCAAAAAAAAAAAAAAACTCGTGCCGAGGCTCGGAATCGAACCATGACGTCTGGCGTTTGAGGCGGAGACGCTACCACTCCGCCACGACGGCTCAAGGTTTAACCATGAATAAAGGCGCATGTAGTGAATGCGCGTCTTTCATATATTAACTATTCCGAACCAGATGTCGCCGCGCTTATGCAACGCATATCCCGGCCCGGCCTAACAGAGCTAGGCCATCATCAATTTTTTTTTAATAGTGAGAACAGGAAACCTCATAACTTTAAGGAAGCTATCAAATGACGTGCGCGAGTGGCAAAGTGCAGACGACGCAGAGTAAAGAGCAGGCGACGGAAGGGGAAGAGGAGACGACGCAGGAGTGGATTCACTCTTGGTTCTTGTAGGCGAAAGTGCGATGTTTATTTATGCGTGTTGCCTTTACGTCTAGACAGCTTACTTGCTTGTTCCTTGCTTTCAATCGAACCTTAAACCAGCCCTGAAGATGAAGGTTTCTTCTTATTTGCTCTTCCTTGCTGTCGGGTAGTGCGGCTCATTTCCTGATTTCGTTATGTTTTGTACTTTTTTTTTCATCAGTCATGCACGCACGCACACACACTGAAAAGCAGTAACACTCTCGGTCACCATAAAAAAGGAAAAGCCTCCTTAGAGCACAGCCTTTCTCTGGCATTGTTCGAATTTTTCTCAGAGATCCCTCATTTTCGTTCCTCAGGTCTCCGCCAGAGTTCGCTCTGTCGAAGGCCTTTACGGCGCTGCCGTCCGGCCCCGTGAACACATACACGGCCGCTCTGTATTCATCGATGATTGAACACTCTGACGCCCGATTTTGCGCCAGGGATTCGCCATCGATTACCAGTGCCCAACTGGACCCTTATGTTAGTCTCATCGTTCTTCATGAAGTTCCTTTTTGGTTCAGCTTGTCATTTGGTTTTCCAAGTTGCCCTTGTTCTCGGTGCTGACCATGCTGCCACCCCTCTTTTCTGTTTTGTCTTGTATTTTTCACATGGCAGAGAGACGATGATTTATGACGGCTGAGGCGCCAATAACTCCAACACTACTGAAAGACAGTAGCGGTAATTGCGAACTGTAACAAAGAGGTGAGGCCAAAAGATGAATGGTAAGGAGCGCGCATGGCGCAAGTGCTTCGGCAATTGCCGGCCAGAGGGTGTTAATGCACTTTCTGCATTCCCTCGCTTCTATCGCTTCCCGAAAACTTTAAGGAACTCAAGCTGAACACAGCAGCAATCAGCTCATCACTCCTTGATTTTTGTAGGGTGTTGGAGCATTCCTTAGCTCGTGAATAGCCACCATATTGGTCATCACGTGTTGTTTGCTTCTGGCGATTCATTATATAACTTTCTACGACTAAACCCATTCATTCGGACCGCCAAACGACCAATGGCAGTGACAGCAACCGCACGATGGCAATTCCCTTGTTTGACGCCGTTTTCTTATTCGTTTGGGTAAAGATAAGGCAGGACCGACAGCGATTAAAAGTGTGCCGTAAAGTGTAATTTACCATACTGGTTGGGAAGTGTTGCCTTGTACTGCCAGATAATGATACCGATTTTTATGACAGGGTACCCTTACACCCAAAGCACCAAACACTAAACGTCAGCGTAAGGATCCGCATGATCGCAATTCCCTGGTTTAATGGCGTAGTTATTAGTCTGGGCAATATAAGGCGTGCCCGAAAACAATAAGAAAACGCAATAGAGAGTCAAAAGAGTATACATAAAGTGGAATGATAATGACGACATAACGGCGCGTGGTATGTAGAGTGAGGCGGGCTTTGAATAGAATTGATCGAGGTGCGGCTAGTTCCTTTATATAATGGGTTTTGTTTCCAATCATGATATAGGCCCGAGAAATGCATTCGGACTTCTGAGCTCTATACTCGCAGCTTCTGACTTTATGCCCCCCGACTGCTTGAGTACCATTCAGTTCACTCTGAAATGTGCAGATAAAAGCAATTGCCAACGCATGGAAATTTTTGAACGGGAATTATCGAGGATGTCAGCTTCAAGTAACTCTTGCGGGATGAGAAATGGCAGACTAATTCACAATGAGAGACGTGCCCTGTGATCAACTATCTCCGCTTTCTTCTAAACCACAATAGAGTGCGCGCTTGACCAAGTGATTGAACGACGGAAAGCCGAGCCGAGGTGATCGCGTCACAACAGCGACACCGCAGAGGGGACAAGAGAACTACCGTACTCATTTGTCTTAACATACATTGTTACTACCTGCTCCAGAACTGCTGACGTCACTGAGTTTCCAGAAGAGAGAGTAACTCCAGCGAAAACCGTTCGAATTAAAGTGTAGCAGTGTCCGACAACAATACACAAATCATTTCTAATAGGCACAAAAAAAAGTGCACCGCGCAGACCGAAGAACTGCAGACTAGTTTCTTTTTTCTTTGTGAGCACACGTGTGTGCGTATAGGTGCGCGGGTGCGCGGGCACTGCTTTCTGCCTTTTTAACGAAGGTCAAATGTATTTGAAACACATTATCAGCGCAGCCTTTCTAAAAGATGTGTAACTATCGACGAAATGAGCATTTATCATTTTAATGTGGGAACGAATTAAAACCGCATATAATAAACTTGAGACCCATCTTTCGGTTCAACCGCGACCGCATCTTGTGACCACGTCGGCACTTCTCGCTAAAATAATACCCAATACTTAAGTGCACAGTGCCTTTTTCTTCTCAGGAATGCTTGGTATGTTGTACTATAGCTTAAGCTCTCTATATTACTCTCTCGAAAGAAGTGCAATGCTACCTGTATTCCGCCGGTGATCAATTTTTGGTCACGGCCGAATGGCCACGCAACATTTTGCATTTATTGGATGAAGTGCTACCACGGTCCACTGAAACCTTCGCAGCATGATCTTTGGGTGCGGGAACCACTATGGAGTCCTTTTTTTTTTACACTAAAGCTGTCTAATTACTGCGCAGCGGATGATATTGATATTGTTGCGTGACGGCCAGCCGAAGGAGGAGACACGATGATCGATGGCAATGAGATGATTTAATGGCTGCTGACCTAGCGCGAGCGCTCCTGCCCGCGCCACTGCACAGTTCGTCGTCTTCTTCGTCACACTACCCGGGGCCACCGAGCGATCGTCCCGATCGGTGACAAAGAGACGCGCGAAGTGGTTACGGGCTTGAGCGGACGGTTGGACAGGAACGATAAAGAGGTGAGATGCTGGCCACCACTATGAATGAGATGGCTGAATGATTCCTGGTCCACGAAGCTTCCGGGCTGCAGGTCGCCAGGAGCCGACGGTCGAGGCCCCCGGACGAGTCGAACGGCCTGGGCAGGGGATCGGTGTCTTCAGATGTAAGCGGCGTCTCGGGTCAGTGGGGTCGATAGGTCAGGTCCTTGCGTCGGGTTCAGTTCGTCGTGTTGAGTGGTCTGGGCGGGGGACGGGGGCGGGGGGGGGGGGGGAGAACAACGGAGAGGTCGGTTCGGGTCTGAAAGGCTGGGGCTCGGCCGAGCGACACAGGCCAAGAACTCACGGCCGACGACCACGGCTGACGTAGGACGCCGAAGCTCCCCGGACCAGGATGTCGGTGATACCCCGCACCTCCACCAAATGTCGCGTGACGGCCAGCCGAAGGAGGAGACACGATGATCGATGGCAATGAGATGATTTAATGGCTGCTGGCCTAGCGCGAGCGCTCCTCCCCGCGCCACTGCACAGTTCGTCGTCTTCTTCGTCACAATATTATTTTCCGGTGAACAACTTTTGCCGTCGTTCTATCGCAATCTCACTCTGTTGGCAATAATTTCGACCATCGGGAAACATACAGAGTTTTCAGCTAGGTCTTTACACAGATTTTGAGATAGCCCGTGTGCTGTGCGATGTCAGTGCACGTTAAAGATCCCCAGGTGGTCGAAATTATTCCGGAGCCCTCCACTACGGCACCTCTTTCTAGCTTTCTTCTGTCACTCCATCCTTTATTCCTTCCCTTACGGCGCGGTTCAGGTGTCCAACGATATATGACACAGATAATGAAACATTTCCTTTTCCCAAAAACCAATTCTTGTAATAGAAGAGCGCTTTTTTCTGCATATGATTGTCAGCGGTATAGCACATGAGATTACAGCTAAGACGTGTGACTATCAGGCTGGTTAGCTAATTGTGTGATGGTGAGAGAACAGTGGCGGAAATTCTTCAAGCGCCGACCAATCGCTTAAAGATGGACGTTTCGGCCCCTGCTTACGGAGCCTTGTTCACAATGAAAGAAAAGAATGAAGGAAGGTTATATAGGTTTCATGATACGACGTAAGCAGTGGGAGTATATCTTGGGTAGATTGCCTTCGCAGCGATTAAGCGTGTTTGCCTTCGAATGAGAAAAAAAGATTCCAGGTAAAGCCTTGTCGTCTTGCTCTTTTATTTTCCAATTATCTTCGTGCCATCCCAGTCGATGTGATGGCACTCGGAGACAGCATGATCAGCCAGTGCGTTGGTTACCACGCGCTTGTTCTTGACATCATTTTGTGCTGCTGCAATTTTTTCCGAAAATCGCCTGCTTAACCAATATAGACATATCGACAACCAGCGCAGGGAATGCTATACACGATGCCCGGGAATTTCTCCATCTTTATCATGCTTTAACTGAAGCCATCGCGTGTCGGAGCTCCCGCGAGGGTGCATATGCGACGTCGATTTCGTACGATTGTAATATGCGGGATAAGCTTTCACTTACTCCGGGGACCTAGGGTTTTGGAATCCTTTTCATCTTCTCTCGCTGGAGTTGCCGTGGCGGCGAGTGAGCTAGGCGATTCGCGGATTTTCGCATAAAGGAACTGGGATAGCCCGAAGACATCAGTTCGCGGCGAACGCTATCCAGGTCTGTCGCTTTCTCTTCCGGCGTAGAGCAGTGGTTTTCCGATCGGCGGACAAGTGAGGCACATGTGAGGCACATGTACCCACGCGGAAGCTCCGTCACGCGATGACTTCTGTTAAAGACAAGATAAAGATGGAGAAATTCCCCGGCATCGTGTATAGTATTCCCTGCGCTGATTGTGAGAATGTCTATATTGATGGAACAGGCAATTTGCGGAAAATATTGTAGCAGAACCACAATGATGTCAAGAACAAGCGCGTGGCAACCAACGCACTGGCTGATCATGCTGTCTCCGAGGGTCATGACATCGACTGGGATGACACGAAGATAATCGGAAAAGAAAAGAGCAAGACGACAATGCTTTGCCTACAACCTTTTTATACTCATACGAAGGCAAACAGGCTTAATCGCAACGAAGGCAATCTACCCCCGATATACTCCCACTGCTTACGTCATATCATGAGACCTATATAACCTACCTTCATTCTTTTCTTTCATTGTGAACAAGGCCACCGTAAGCAGGAGCCGAAACGTCTATTGTTAAACGATTGGTCGGCGCGTGAAGAATTTCCGCCATGAACATGCCCGACTAGACGGGTTTCCATCAAACCCGGGATTTCACTTGAGATAACAGTGTATGTGTCGGCGAAGTGACGCGCAAGGAGGATCCACGTCGCTGAAAGGACCCTTTAACGCTATCGCTAATCCCTAAACCTAGAGTCTAAATGTGCCATCCAGTTTTCTTCACTTAATGTGATCGTATTAACCATTTTTCAAACGTTGATAAATTCCCTAGTTTTTCAAACTGATATTCTGCACTGCTTGCCAACAAGCCGTATAGGCGGACAGAATAACCACGACGCCGCGTTTGTTAACTAAAGGCGATGGGCGAAGCTCAGCCCTCCCAGAGTTAGGGTCACAGCACCGATGTTCAACTCGCTGCGAAAATAGGTGCAGAGAAGACAAGTCTTAAAACATCAGCCATTACTGGTCATGCTAATGGTAAGCCTTTTTATTAATTTACCTGGAATTGTTTTTTATTGTCGTTAAACGCAAACTTTTTTTGTAGTCCATTCAGTGCACGCTGTTGCAAAGAGTTTGTTGGATTGTGTATTTTCCTTTTTTTGTGATATATATCCCTTCTACAAGCAACCTTTGTGTAATACCGTGAAGGGAGGCCATTGCGGCAGTGTTAGGAAACTAAATTAACGAAGCTGAAGACAGGAGTGTTATGGGGCGTGCCAAGCCGATGCGTCAGCGGGAAGTTGGCAGCAGCAACAAGATTGGCTCTTGTCTTTCAAGCGGTTAATGAGCCCCAAACTCGCGTTAACTCACTGGATTTAAAAAAAAAGAAAGAAAGCTACGCTGTTGTGCTCATGCGGGCAATGGGGCTAACGACACTCTTAGTTGAGCGGACGGCAGTGACCGGAGCGAGCACGTTCAGCCACTGTTCTGACACCAGCGTGTCATTATACTGCAAAGGCTTGGCGGGCTAAGCGCAACACGACAGGCTCGCTGGACAGGCTAGTGGTCCGGACGAGACGCGCTCGCCGAAAAACTAATTACTGCGCAGTGGGTGGAACCACCAGACAGGAGCGCCTTGCGGTGCGTGAGAGAAATGGTGAGAGCAAAAGTGAAAAAAAAAAACACAAATATGCAGAAAAATAATAATATTTTACAAAATAACAAATAGAACATACGCAGAGAAGAAAGAAAAGAACAAGAAAAGGAGGTAAATAAAAGAAGAAAGAGGAAAAGACCTTAAAGGAGTAGCGAGACAGCGAATGAAGGAGTCAGTGATTGAAAGAAAAAAAGTTTATTCACTGTTAAAAAGGGTGGGATTAGTGAGTAGCCAGTTGTGCCAGATGGCCTTCAGTTGACGTATGGTGGTGACCTCTTCGGCTCTCTCGGTAACCTTCACTTGCGTAGTCAGGTCCGAGCTGAGCAGCACAGCTTCCCATGCTTTGAGTGAGGGAGACTCCACGAGCTCTGAAGGAGAGCTTTGGTTTGGTTAATGGGGCTTTAACGTCCCAAAGCGGCTCAGGCTATGAGATACGCCGTAGTGAGGGGTTTCGGAAATTTCGACCACCTGGCGTTATTTAAAGTGCACTGGCATCGCACAGCAACACGGGCCTCTAGAGTTTCGCCTCCATCGAAATTCAACCGCCGCGGCCGGGATCGAACCCGCGTCTTTCGGGCCAGTAGTCGAGCACTGTAACCACTAAGCCACAGCGGCGGCTAGTTGAAGGCTAGGGATCCTCCGAATGAGCCCATAATATGGAATCTAGGGTAGCTAGATCTGTGCACGGACGGACTTGATCGGGTAATATGCGCGCATGTAGGTATACCTGCGGGAACGGATGCGAGTAAGTCTGGAGTCAGTGCTAGATAATGTCTAGATTTTTGGTGAGGGACGTGAGCGGTGACGGCATGCTTACATATAGACGGCGCCTCAAGTAATTCAGTATGGGCGTTATAGGGGAATCCTTCGGTGGGTAGTGATGGTGGAATCACGCTTGTTTTAAATTTTCAGTACAAACTCGCGCTTATTAGTCAACGGTGGCTACATCATGTAAGAGTGACTTACGTTTCTCGAGGTCCTAAGCCATAAATGAGAGTCAGTGAAGAAATCGCTGTCTCGCGTTTCCAAATGGGCGGCATGAAAGCGGAGTGGGAGATAGTCGACGCGTACGAATGAATTTAACCGCCTGCCCCCTCCCCCTCCTCGCCGACATCGAGGATTAAGTCGATTGTACAACAACAAAGTAATCTTAAAATTATGCACTGAATTTAGTGCGTTTAGCACTGAAGGCTATATTAAGAACACCCAGTGATTGTCACGTTGCTTGAGCAAAAACAAGAGAAAAATGTACCTATTGCTGCCATGTCCATTTCTACTCATAAAGGAGTAACCTCTTGCGTTCCTTCTTCCAGCAGATGTTTTAATAACCCCGAGCTACTTTCACGTAAGTATTGATTTCAAATCGATTACACAGGTTGAAAACGAGAACAATCATGTCGACATTTACGCAAACCGTTTCATCGGAGCACTTACCCGCGCCCTGTGCAATGAATGTAAGGCATGTAAAATCGCAGCGTTGACCAAGCGGTTGGGCATGCGGGAGGTGCGGGGTTCGATCCCCAGTGCCGCCGGTGTTGCAAAAGGGTTGCAAGCCCCAAGGGTAGCGTTGGCCTGGCGGCCTGGGGCAAAGCTGGAAACATCCGAAGGTCCCGGCAAAGGATGAGACGACTGGCAACAGAACAACTTGTTTATTCTGGCATCTCAAAAGAGCAGCCGGTCAGGGCGACCACGTTACTCGAAGGAAGGAATCGAAGTCTCTCGTTGGCGTCCGGGGCAGCTCTCTTTATATACCCTCGGAGTCGAGGGCAAGAAGGAGCGGCTTGGGATGAGTCGCACAAGACGGCGACGCATGAACATGTTCAGGCGTGACGGGCGCGTCCGCCAGGCCGGCGCCGGTCAGACCTCCTCGCCTCCCAGTTGGGGAGCTCCTCTCCCCGGCTGCCGCGCTTTGACAAGCGTGGGCAAAACATGCACACACACACACACGCACGCACGACGACACGTGGCACTGAAACCTGCCTGGACGCGCTTGGCGGGAGGCGTTGCGGCCGCGATGAACGAAGCCGCGGCGTCCGTTGCATCCGCGCCGGCTATACCGCGCGTCGAAGGCGAGACGTAAAAGACCGCCCCGCCGGGAGAAGGAGATCCCGATGGTAAGGGGACTGCATCCGCTGTCCAGAGGGATGTCGCTCGATGATGCTCGTAATCGAAACCGATCGTCCCTCGACGTTGCTTGAGCGCAGCGCACAGAGAAGGCCTCGTTCTCAGGTTCAGGTTCACACAGGGCACTGCAAAGTGACTTCGGGAGAGTTGCCATTTTTGTGCTCGTTCCCAGCAAGCGTTAGAACTACGCCGAAACGCAACCGCTCAGTCAGCAAGCACGAGACAACCCTCACTAAGCTCTGCCAGGCTCTTTCCCCTTTTATACTACTGCCTAGTTCCTTACAGTAGTCCAGCAGCACTCAGAACGCGTCCACAAATTGGAAAATTGCACTAGAAAGCACATAATCACTTTGAAACACTAAACAAAAGCAATATGTTAAAAATCCTGCCTCAGGAAGAAAACATCAGTAACAAACAACTTTGAGGCGGATTCCTACGTTAGGGGCTTCGACTTAAGCCATCGGCGTTACCGTTGAGACTCCCCTTTTTGTAACGCACCTCAAAGGAATATTGTTGCAAAGCTAGGCTCCAGCGCAGGAGGCGGCCATTTTTGGGAGAGATGGTCTGCAGCCATTGGAGAGGGCAGTGATCCGTCTCAATGATAAACCTCGAGCCGGCTAGGTAGCATGACAATTTCTGAACGGCCCACACGAGACACGCACACTCTTTCTCGGTGGCGCTGTACGCCTGCTCACGACAGGTCAGCTTACGACTAGCATACAGGACGGGGTGTTCCACTTCTCCATTGTCCCTTTGGCACAGTACAACGCCCATGCCTCGCTCACTAGCATCGCACTGAACAACGAACCCTTTCGTGTAGTCTGGCGATCGTAGCACAGGCTGGCTTGTTAGGGCGCTCTTTAGGGCGCTAAAAGCTCTTTCCTTTGTCTCGCTCCAGACGACTGTTTGGGGCTCTGTTTTTCTTAGAGCATCCGTCAGGGGAGCCGCGATATCGGAGTACCTGGGGATGTACCTCTGATAGTAGCCGGCGACACCTAAGAACGACCGAATATCGGTCTTCGTGCGCGGTTGCGGGAAGTCTCGCACAGCGGCCACCTTTATTTCAGAGGGGCGGCGACGACCCTGTCCAATCACGTGACCGAGGTAGACAACCTCGGCCTGTGCTAATTGGCACTTGGGAGCCTTGATTGTCAAGCCCGCTTCGCGCAGGCGGGTTAGCACTGCCCGCAAGTGTGCCATATGCTCAGACCAGGATGCAGAGAATATCGCTACGTCGTCTAAATACGGTAAAGCGAATTCTTCCTGTCCCCGCAACACTTTGTCCATGAGGCTTGAAAAGCAGTATGGCGCGTTCTTCAAACCAAAACTCAAAACTTTAGGACGGAATGTTCCCATTGGTGAAATGAACGCCGCATACCTACTAGCCTCTTCTGTAAGTGGAACCTGCCAATAACCCCTGACAAGATCTAGGGTGGAAATAAACTGAGCGCTACTAACTTTCTCAAGGCGCTCCTCGATGTTAGGGATCGGATAAATTTGATCCTTAGTGATGGAATTAAGCCTGCGGTAGTCGACGCAAGGACGAGGTTCCTTGCCCGGTACCTCAACTAAAATCAAGGGGGAGGTATAATCACTCTCACCCGCCTCAATAACACCGAGCTGTAGCATTTTCTTTACCTCAGCCTCCATAATATCGCGCTGGCGGGGTGACACCCGGTACGCCTTGGATCGTACTGGCTCTGGGGAGGTAAGTTCTATATCATGAGTAAGGACAGAAGTCCTACCAGGCCTCTCAGAGAACTGACCTTGAAACTCTTGTAAGAGTTGGTGTAGTTCGGTTTTCTGCTCAGGCGACAGCGGTGCTTTAATGATTAAGTCACTAATGACCTGATCAGTGTCTTCCCTGTTCGTCACTGAGCTTAGTCCCGGAAGCTCGACCGGAAGCTCTTCTAACTTTCCCGTGTCGGGCATTTCCTCTCCAGTACCTGGTGCCTTCAACGCTACAGGCTCAATTTTATTCAGTTCGGACGTGCTCTGAGTATCAGCTTGCTGCGCCTCCGACCCTTTCTCATTGTTCGACAACGTCGGCCCCGCAACTACCGCCTTTGCAGCGAGCTCCCGAACTCTCGGTCTGGTTAAGGCCTGAACGCTAGCCTCACCAAACAAAAGCCCCTTCTCGCGCAGGAGGTGATCGGACCTGTTCGAAAATAGGTACGGGTACTGGGGGGGCAGCATAGATGACACTGCGGCCTCCGTCTCAATTGCTCCGAAAGGTCCTTCAATAAGCACTTTTGCTATGGGCAGACACACGCTGTGAGCTTCCACGGCTTGCTTGATCCATGCGCACTCGCCCGTGAACATATCGGGTTCTACGTAAGAGGGGTGAACTACATCCATTGTAGCTGCGGAATCACGAAGCACTCGGCACTCTTTCCCGTTCACGAGGAAGTCTCGCATGTAAGGCTCGAGAAGCTTCATGTTCTCGTCAGTGCTACATAATGACAAACACACGACTTCTCTTTTTGTTTCTGGACACTGCGCCGAAAAGTGACCCGGCTTCTGGCACGTATAACACACGCGCGCTTGCCTCGCTCTCGAACCGCTTTCTGCGTTCGGCTTCGGCTGCCGCCGTCTCCTTACGTTCGGTCGGACTGCTTTCACTCGCATCCGCACTACGCGTGTC
Source organism: Amblyomma americanum (assembly GCA_030143305.2). Classification (NCBI taxonomy): domain Eukaryota; kingdom Metazoa; phylum Arthropoda; class Arachnida; order Ixodida; family Ixodidae; genus Amblyomma; species Amblyomma americanum. The sequence continues at coordinate 99,439 of JARKHS020009540.1, read as the reverse complement.
CCCCCTTGCTCTCATGGGTGTGAACTTCGGCCTCTCAGACTTGGAGCCAAATTCACCCTTTTGACCGTCCTTAGCTCCGCGAGCCCGACGCGTCACAAACTCCTCGGCTAGCTCGGCGGCTTTAGCCACTGTACTAACGTCTGGCCTATCCAAGACCCAGTACCGCACGTTCTCAGGTAACCGACTATAAAACTGTTCCAGCCCGAAACACTGCAGAATTTTCTCGTGGTCACCAAACGCTTTCTCTTCTTTGAGCCACTCCTGCATGTTTGACATAAGCCTGTAGGCAAACTCTGTATATGACTCATTTCTGCCTTTTTCATTTTCCCGAAACTTCCGACGGAACGCCTCCGCTGACAGCCTGTACTTTTTTAGCAGACTCGATTTCACTTGGTCGAAATCCTCTGCCTCCTCTCTCTTCAAGCGAGCGACTACGTCGGCCGCCTCGGCGGGTAACAAAGTGAGCAAGCGCTGTGGCCACGTTTCCCGAGAGAACCCCTGCTTCTCGCACGTTCGCTCAAAGTTAACCAGGAACAAACCAATGTCCTCTCCAAGCTTAAACGGCCGCATCAGGTCAGTCATTTTGAACGATACCCGTTCTCCTGCACCGTGTGCCTGACTTCCATTACGAGCGCGTTCCATCTCTACCTCGAGACGCTTCATTTCCAAAGCGCGCTCTTCTTTCTCTTTATCTTTTTGATCTTTACGTTCGCGCTCGTCTTTCTCTTTTTGCTCTTTACGCTCGCGCTCCTCTTTTTGCTCTTTACGTTCGCGCTCGTCTTTCTCTTTTTGCTCCCTCTCCTCAATGGTCTCAAGGCATTCCGACAGCTCGTCATCCTCAGCCTCCAACTCAAGAATAGCCCTTAGCAGTTCTGGTTTTCTGAGTTTGTCTGAGACATCCAGACCCAACTCTCTTGCAAGCTCCAGCAATTTCGGTTTGCGCAACGACTTCAAATCCATGGCTGCTCCGAATGCTGCTTTCTCTACTGCCTACTATTGTCTTGCCGCAAACTAACCCGGCAGCAACGACAACACAATTACCAGCTCTGTTTCTGACACTAACAAAAGCCTGGCAAAACTCAGAAGAAGAAAGTCCCGCACTCACCAAACCTCGCAGCCAAGAATTCAGCGCAGTCGTTCCGCTGCAGGCAACCAGTCATCACACAGGGCTCGTTGCACTGCTCCCGGATGGTCGTTGTGCTGCTCAGCATACAGTTGAACGCATATCTTCGCTGCTGGCCTCCGTTGTCGGGATCTCACCGCTGGCAACCAGTTGTTGCATTTGGGTTGCAAGCCCCAAGGGTAGCGTTGGCCTGGCGGCCTGGGGCAAAGCTGGAAACATCCGAAGGTCCCGGCAAAGGATGAGTCGACTGGCAACAGAACAACTTGTTTATTCTGGCATCGCAAAAGAGCAGCCGGTCAGGGCGACCACGTTACTCGAAGGAAGGAATCGAAGTCTCTCGTTGGCGTCCGGGGCAGCTCTCTTTATATACCCTCGGAGTCGAGGGCAAGAAGGAGCGGCTTGGGATGAGTCGCACAAGACGGCGACGCATGAACATGTTCAGGCGTGACGGGCGCGTCCGCCAGGCCGGCGCCGGTCAGACCTCCTCGCCTCCCAGTTGGGGAGCTCCTCTCCCCGGCTGCCGCGCTTTGACAAGCGTGGGCAAAACATGCACACACACACACACGCACGCACGACGACACGTGGCACTGAAACCTGCCTGGACGCGCTTGGCGGGAGGCGTTGCGGCCGCGATGAACGAAGCCGCGGCGTCCGTTGCATCCGCGCCGGCTATACCGCGCGTCGAAGGCGAGACGTAACACCGGGTACGCACGGCTGGTAAAATGGGTACAAGCTTTACCCAGCCTGGTGCTCGGCTTCTTTAGGGTTAAATGCTTGGGAAACGGGTCTCCGACCCAACTTTCTTTGAGATACTATAGGTGACTGGATTTCACTGAACTATTTCTACGATGTTAGAGTTTCCCGTAGGTGCTTTCTGCGCCTTATATGAACTGTTCCCCGTCAGCTTTAAATTGATGCGGACGAGCGAGGTTTACCAGCCTGCTCTGCTTTGACCTCCGGGCCTGCTTGTGCTGTTGCCGTTGCCGTGTTAAATTCCTTGCGGGCGCAACTCAGCGGAATAATGAGTTAGTTTGAGTGCCGTGTCAGTGTTTTTGGCTCTGCCTTACGGCGTTAAAAGCACCACGTGACAATATGCAGCCCGTAAATGTTATTTACACCAATTTTACTGTTGGCTAACAAGTTAATGGTGGCACGGATGTATAGCATGTCAACTGCTCCCTATGTTTTCAATGCCGCTTTGTACTGTACATGTATTCTTGCCCTCCAGCTGCCGCGGTTTCCTTCGCTCTGTTGCATCTTCTCCCAAGTCGGTCTAGTTTTGTTAGCGAGCATTCTGTACTATAGGTATGGCACGCGAACACAACGTTAGCGAACCTTACTCGGTCTTCCGTCTAGCTTCGTTTTGGCCGCGGTTTGGGCAAAAGAAGTAGTTCTTTTTAATCATTACAAAATAATGTTAAGAAACACGGAGATGCATCAGTGCGGTCTGTGCGTGTGGAACATACAGCTGGGAGGATATGGTTAAAGTGATAGTCAAATAATAGCCGAATAATAAGTAAATAACTAATCAACCATTGATTTGCTTGGTTGTAGCGTGGAAGATTATAGTGTGAACTGCATGGCATTCTTCACTCAAGGCGAGTCCAGTTTTCACTTTCATTACTTGGCATTGAGGTTCAAAATGTCGAACGTCAAAAATGCGGTTTTTAAAGCCAGTTGAGTCGGCTTTTGTGCGTTGCACATTTATAAAATTGCGTCGCTGCGTGTGGTGTCTTCTCTTAAATGACGCAGTTACTTTTAAGTCATTGAATATACAAGCTGCGCATTTGTTTGGCGCATTGAAAATTCCAACTTTGCCTTTAGTGGGATATTCTAAAAAGGTATTAATTTATATTGCTTATAGCATCAGTTCTGAGAAATACAGGGCGAACATCGTGGGAACCCTAAGGCGCACATGAGGGCGCGCTTATCTAATATATTTCGTAACTCCCCATCCAAACGACATCCAGCAAAAAGAAAAAAAATTCGCCCCATGCCGGGTTTGCAGCCACGGCGGCGCAAACATATTACCTTCCCTTCCGCCACCTAAGATCGAGGGGCCGCCGTTGCAACCATTCGCTGCTGTGCGTGCTTACCGGCCAGCCTCTGGTGCTATTCTCTCTCTATTGTTGTCTTCATCATCTTTCAGTCGCTTGCTCTGTGTTGTTGATTACTATAGGAGAGCGCTTAACTTCAGAACGGACAAAACGGACGGACGAAACAACACGAGACACCGTTTTGACCGTTCTGAAGTTAAGCGCTCCCCTAAAATAATGAACGACCAACTAGACCTTTTTAAATCACTGCTCTGTGTTGCATTGTTTGTGATGGCCGCCGAGTAAAATTTTTTTCCCAGCGTGAAAAGGGCGTAGCGAAAGGAAATTATTTCTCAGGAAAAATATTTTATTCCAGTTACTATAGGAAATTATTCCCACTGAAATTTAGACTACACTTTATATATAGAGAACTGCGCTGTGACGAATATCTCAGTTTAAATACTTTGGATTAAAGGGTGCATGATAGCACACTAAAATCTGGTTGGAAATGTTTATTTAGCCTTTTTTTATCTGCGGGACATACCTCAGTAAACTAACTTTTCTGCTCTACACATGGGATTTGAAAGAGGCATGGATAGTCTTTAAAACCCTTCTGCACACATGAAACCTTTGTATGGATTGCTTTTTTCCCTACAGCAATAAATATTTGGAGTAACTCTTGAAATGGTGTAATTTTGCAGCAAAACCTAAATATTTTTCTACATCTCACCTAAACACGCAGGCATCGACTATATTGCTTTATTTTTCTCTACTACTTCTTTATTCGTGTGGCACTCTTTATACCCTCGTATCAGTATGCTTTTATACTTTATATTGCTTGTATCTGGTGCTTGAACTTTTCATTCCTTTTGTATTTGTTTACTAGATTGATCAATTTTACTACCCTGCTTCGATTTGTGAGTTTAGTGTATAGTTTGTACCTGATGCATGTATATTCCACTATCCTGCTATAATCTCGAAAACCGGACTGCAATGTCAATAAATACAATACAGACCTCAGATATGAAGCAAGATAGCAACGCAAGATGAAAGTGCCAAAGCCAGACTTCGATGCAGGAGGGCACCGCACAGTTTCCGTTCTTTCTATCAGGCAGGTGCACAATTGTCCACCCCTACGTGGCAAATGGCAATGCACCCAACTAGGGACTATAGTCATATATATGGCTGCCCTGCTGGAATCGACTGCCACTCGTTACACCACGCGCGTGGTACAAGGTTCCGGCCCTGAGCGTAATTCAATTTTGTTCTTTCATTTATCTCTCTCTCTCTCTCTCTTTCTCTGAATGCGCTCCGTCGACTCGCACTGTAATAAATTACACTGTGAGGGAAAATGTCAAAGGGGTGCAGTATCGCCAGAGTGACCATGTACGAAGCCCAGATGAGGATTTGCGACCCTCTGTTTACCTCACGGTCGCCGGCTGGGAAAGGCTTACCAGGAGAGAGAGAGAGAGAGAGAAGCCATGAAGATTAATAAAGGCGCACGCACGTGCCGACGATTTCGACCCCCTTTTTTTGTCATCTCTTGCCTCAGCCTGCCGCGGATGAAAGATTGCGATTAAGTGTCGCCTCTTGCGCGCATTAGGCTCGCTTATGAAGCAGAAACACGGAAACGAGTGCCCTGCAAGCAGAACTCCGCGAAACCAAATGCTTGCGCTTAGACTTCTTTTACTTTTAGTGCCGATCTGTGGGAGTAACTTTTTTGGGCAACAGACAGGAATAAAAACCATTCGCTGCCAGTGAACGACTGCGTCACAAAATTGGTGATCGCAAATTTTTACATGAAAAAGGCGGATTGTTAGAGTTAGTGCTTCCTGCTTAACTTTGGCTAACTATTCGGTTATGTCCCATCCTCTATGGGTTTTTCCAACTCATTCTTTTGTATGCTGGTATCATAAAGGAGATTTATTAATTTTGGTCTTAGCCTGCGAAGTGGATTAGGAGCAGCAAAAGAGAGTGCTGGAGTAGCTTTTGAAGCTGACGCTAATCAGTTGTCCACACAAGCAGGATGTAAGTTTCGGAAATGACGGTGAAAGTGCTGGGTATTACCGACCTTGTGCGGGTGGTTATCCTATCTCGTGCCTATATTGGATAGGTTGGCCCCGCAATGGTGGCAGGATGGGTATGGAAGAAGCATTTCTGGCACTAGATTGTAATTTTATTTAGAAGTGCCCAAGCGCTTTTGCAACTTCTATGTTTTTTATGCTCGATGTGGTGCTAGTCGACTTATAGTAATTTTGCTATATCTGTAGAGAAAAGTCCAAATATGGCATCGAAAGTGGGCACGTTCTTGAGTTCCGTTCGACATTATCATGTCGTGCTGTTACTAGAACTGTCGTACGTAGACGAACATGATTCGTTAGAGTCACAAGTGAGCAGCTGTAATAACAAATGCAGCACACGCTGTTCACGGCGCATATTCTTTATGACATGTTTTCAAGCTTAACCTTCTAATGCTTCGCATGAGATTAAAGCTGGGAACACCTGTTGGGAACACTTCCGGTCAGTCGTATAGAATCTACTTCTCTCAGTCGAAAACTTCAAAAGCGGCAGGCCTGTTTAAAAAAAATGCTTCAAGAACTGCAGGAGTAAATTATTCGTAAGCGATTTGGAACAAAGCATCCAAGGATATTCGTCCTCCGTAACCAAAACGTCGGCGGCCACATTTCCATACATTGAATTCCTCCACAATTATTAAACGCAGTTACAAGAAGAACCTAACAATGTGCAGGCACTTTCTCCAATCCCGCTTCGACAAACAGTGAGCTGGCTTTTTCCTATCGCTGCTGGTTTCCGGCGACAAAGCGCGCACATTGTCTCGACCGAGCCAGGGTTCTGTTAGCAAGGATATTTCCAAAAGGCATGACCTCAAAGAACTCCCTTTAATATGGTGTGCTTTGGTAACAACGTTTCCCCGCCTCGGATAGATCTAATGTAAGCTTTCCCTTTAGGACGGCATGAAGACATCCCTTCGTTTGTGCACAATAGAGCAATGAATCATAGCTGATCGGAACGGCTGCTTTACAAGTCATCCGTGGTCGACTTCCTGGCAGCAAATTAAACGGAAACAATGCAATGGTTACTTTGCTGTAACGGCACTCACGACGCATGAGTTTTCGGCTTACAGGGCGCCACAGTCAAAGCGTAGCAGAATATTTGCCAACTTTGACCCAATGTTGCCAGTGTGCCGCCCGCTGGTTTTGGCACTCTGGAGGTTTCTCTGGCTTTGGAATATTTTGAGTGTCAAACGCCTCCAAGGCACCGGGAGTTCCGAGTGTAGAGCAGCATAACGCCTCACACTCTAAACACGAATAAGCCTATACGGGTGTAAAAAGAGAGTAAGCTTTCCTCTAGTTCACTCCTTTTTGAAAAAGGGAGTGCTATAAGAGCGCTTACCTCCTTTTTACTTCCTTCTGTTTATAGTGCACACGCAATTTCTCGCTTTTATGGTCGACGCCTGAAGAGCAGTGTCCGGCGTAAAGGTTGTTTCACAACCAAGCGACTAAGGCAATCTGCAACCAGCGGCGAGTCGCGAGAATTTTCTTCGCAAGACATCGTTTCACACGCCTCGACTATGCGAGTTTTACAGCACTGGTTTTAGTAAACCGAAGATCCCCCTTCCTCCGCGCAGAGTTGATGCGGCGTCGAGTCCATAGCGTCCGCGATCAAGCGACTATCTTGTACAAACAGCCCTGTGCCTCACGCCAAACTCATCATCAGGTGCGGCGCGGGACCAAAAAGAAACGCCGCCAAATGCGTTAACACGCACCTTCCTAAGCTGCACAGGTAATTCGACCCAATATAGTAATAGGATGGTCTCACATTTTGTGGGACCATCCTTTGCCAATACGTTTTCCAATATTGGGCCGATTTCCCGTGCTGCTTTGAATACATCCTTCAATGACTTTATGCCGTGGTTCTGCACGAGTGCGCGGGAACAGCCGCCGCAGTTATGGCAAACCCAGAAGCAGAGACGTGGCGCACATATTGCGTTGCTAGAGGAGCGTGGCTGCCGCTGAGGCAGAGTGTCGTGCTGTGATCACTGATTGGTTGCGCGATGCCAAAGGCAAAGATATGTCTCGGTTCGAGCAGAAGACGAACACGCTGCTAGCTGACAGGCCGCACGACATGTTGCCCAGATCTGAGCCAACACATTTCTGACACCATAAATCACGTGTTACATCCCTTCGAAAACAGAAACACAATCGACACACAGCTACGCGTTGTAGCAGCATTCAAAACAACAGATGGAACAGATGCAACAGCTGCAACGGCAAGACTTTGCATCAATTTGCCAACTGCTGTGTGAAGCCTGCATCTGCCATCTCCCGCGGTTGACTGATGGATGCTTCACGCAGACGCCGATGCCACCGAAATATTTCTCTACTGAAAGCTTCCATATGAGCCGCTCGTATGAAATTATGGGAATAAGGAGCTATAGAAATATAAGTGGAAATCCATATCTTGCCTGTACGGAGTCCATAAGCATTCCATGCAATTTCTATGCCATTTCCATACAGTGTACATTACGTCATTTGGAGTCTGCAAGTTTCCATACGTGCTTCCATATAGTCGATACCGATTCCTTATTCTAAAATTCCTATGGAGACTTATGAAATTATGGGACTCGTCATATGAAAAATTTCAGTAGGGGCGCCTTCATGGCCTTCCTAATGCTATCGCTTACTTCACTTCACTTAATAGTTATCTGTCCGTAAATAGAACAGCGAGACAAAAGCGAAACGCAGAAATCAATGCCAGAACAAACGAATTGATTGCAGCGTATCTCAAACCGGAGCCTATTTTAGGACAGAATCGACGGAAATCTCGGGTGCTTTCTGAGCCGCTAGTAAACACTCAGCCACGCAAAGTCGATAACGATACAGGTGCACATATTGACTTCAACAACACAGTCAGCCTAACTTGGTGATTTATCCGCGGTTTCATCGGGACATCGATCCGGCGGTTAGTAGATTACCTGAAAAAAAGTCAGTAAGCAAGTTTCAGAGAAGAAGTATTGAAAGTGAATCTACTCTTCTCCATGCAGACCTGAAGGTTCGTTTGCGCGCAACAAACCGTGGTGTTGTTAGACAAGCTACGGTATACGTGGCACTGCTCTCTGGCACTCCACCATGGCTTGCTTACTTTAAGCACCGTGTGCTCATGTGAGAGCCACAATAATACGAAAAAAGCTAGCTTTTTAGTGCTTGTCGACGGGCTGTACAAAAGCGGCCGTGGTCGAGAGTCTTTTCGTTGTGTCCAGATCGTTGTCTATCGGGCATCTATTAAACGTTGGTACTTAACTAAGCAGCGCACAATCCCTAGTGCCTCTTCTGCTAGGTTTCTAAATACAACAAAAACGCATCCAAGCAGTGCAGATCGTCATAGGAAATAAACGACCTGTCATGCAGGCTGCTGTTCGACAAACCCTAGCAAAGGAGCATCTGCGGTGAAAGTTAACGACACATAGTCGTATGCAAATGTTAGACAAGGTAGGCAGCGTGTCTGCCTCTCGTCTTATCGTTGTATGCAGGACAAAGTAAAGGGAAGCCATTTGTGGCTACCTGATGGAGACGGCGTGTGATTAATTGTTTAAGGATAGAACATTCCTCTCACGGGCCTTGACCAGTGACGCTGGCCCTTACAAAAATTTTTAGACAGTCTATATGGGCAGTCTCCACACTTTTGTCCATAAAATCTATTGACTTTATATTGGCAGAGCTTGAGGACTAGTCAGTAGGAGATACAAAATCTATGGATTTGCGTCCTTCCACTTTCAGTACACTTCTGTCTGTAGACAGCCCATAGATTATGAACAAACTAAAATATCGACAGAAAGGCAATAGACTCTATAAGAAGGCTATAGACAGTCTATAAATCGTTTTCATAAAGGCAGATGCAAGAACGTTCGATAGTACCGACATCTTTTAAAATTTAGGCCGCCTGCCCAGTCCTTACCGGTTAACCTTTTAAAACCGAGACAGTAAACCTGTTCCCACTGCGGCAGCGTGCAACGCATTTAATGATTACATAAGAGCTGCCTTGGTGTGGTAGGTTCGGCACAAGAAAATGTCTAGTCACACCTAGTTGCCCAGCAGTGACCTGCGTATGGTACGGGTAGTGTCAACACGCGACAAGTCGTCGGTGCCGACGCCACCTGCGGAACTTAAATGCTGTTGCAAACCAAATTGCACCAAAGGCAGGATCGGCAGAACAGCGGTGCAAATCCTGGCCAAAGGAGGTGAAAGCCTAGACAACATAAACTCGCATGAGCATCAGGACACGAACGCTAGCCGGGAACCAATCAGCCGTCGCCATATGCGCGAGAAGCCACTCACCGAGGCGTGGCTGATGAAAGAGACCTGGTGATGGTCGAAACGACCTACGGCAACATCCTGGGGCACCTATGGGAGAGCAGCTGAAAGTGCTCATCCCGGCACTGAAAGCCAAGTAGGGAGCTCAACTGGAGACCACTGCAAACTAACACATACCAGTTTCTATTTAGTTTAAAGAACATTCACTCAACTCTGTAGAGTGACACCAGTCCCTAGTACGTTGACAAATCCCCACTGTACCAAGCCACATAGAGCTGTAAACAATTGGCAGCCGAACCAGTAATATGAAAAGTCACGTCGAAGCAGTAGGAGGCAGCGCTCTGCAATGGCACACCTGGGAGGTCAGCTGTGGCTTTTTGACAGGGATCATAGGGCAGCGTCAGAGACACCGTTGCGGAGGACTAGGCAATTTTTTACACCACCTGGCGTCCTTCCACTTGCAGGTAACTTGGACAGAACTCAGGTGTATTTGCATTTAGACTTCACAACAATGCGGCCGCAATGCCAACGATTCTATCCCGAAACCCTGGCTTTTCTTCGAGGCCCAAGCAGTACTTTCGTTAACGTATAAATGTGACCCACGCAAGACGCGACTACAGCTCCCTACTACTTGACGTAAAGATTCGCACAGAATCGAAGAAAAAATAAACATTACAGATGGCACTATGATGACTCTTTATGGGAACCCACTACGATGACTTCTGGGAAGAGCTGTTATTTCTTCTCACAGGACGGCGACAAAGTGTGTGGCAGTTTCACAATTCACTTACAAAGTGTAACACCTTTATGTATACATGTTTTTAACTACTATTTTTTATCGCTAGTGCTGAACAATTTTTCCAGAAGCGAGATTGGCAAGATTCCACTGAAAGGAAGCAGCCGCGAGTCACAAAGAATGCAATAACAAACAAAAGAGTGGAGGGCCAGAGGAAAGATTACGCACAAACGAACACGTTCACAGATCCTGTCTGTGTTGTGACGGGAAGTCTCTGCTCTGTTGCGCTGTGCGGTTTTGGCACAGACCTCCCCTTTCATCTCCTCCTCCTTCGCCATCTGGCTCAAGCTTACGTTAGCTTAGACTAAACAAAGGCAGGCAGTTTCTTGTTACCAGCGCGACTAATTAAGACAGAGACAGAAAAACACCCACGGCGTGGTGTAACAAAGCTTTCATTAACATCATTGGATAGTTTAACGTCCTTTCGAGGCATTTCTTATGAACTGTGCAAAACAATAAGAATTTGATGGTATGAAAGTCTATGTATCTAGCACCCCTTGTCTTGTTCTGCTGGCTTCCTAGCCTGCAGGCATGCGTCAACAGAAGGGAAGGAAATAAGACACGAAATACAATCATAACCAGAGAAAACACTGATAGCACTGTAAGTAAACCTACAATAACTGCCCAGCTACAGTAACCAGCTGCAGTTAGGGGGGTGGCTGCTGAACAATCCTGTGCTGCGTTCTCAAACACCACTTGCTGAAATACGCAAGTTTTTTTCTACCATATTCGGTTAGAACTTAAGTGTGCAGACAAGTTTCCCCACATTCAATATCGCCGCACACTATACCTCCCCGACAGGAAAATAGGTTATTGTTCAAGCTTTTCTTGTTACATCAAATTAAAAAGCTACAGATAATTCCAAATCATTATGTGGAAGAATTGTGGTGTCTCTGACTGGTTTAATCTTATGTAATTCTGAAATCTTATTAGTAAGGTGGAAATTTGGGGAGTTGAATTTTATTCATGGTGAAAGGTGGCGCGAAAAGAACGAGGTCCAAAGGAAGAGGCAAGACACGACACGAGCGCTTAAATCTGAAACCTTGATTTCACTTGCTGCTGTGTTGGTTAACAAAGTAATACTGCCGACCATGCCGGACATCGGCTGTTGTTTGAAGCAACTTCTTTAAGTTGTATCCTATGGCATCACACAAATCTCTCTAGCACTTTTGTGTTTTGCAAATGAGTGGTTGCCCTTGGGTACAGGTCATTCGTCATGTTCAACACGAGCGGTCCACAGCTTACTACCTTAATACTGCGTCAAATCGTTGTTTCTTTTCTCTGTTCTTTGTCTGTGGCCTTTATTCATTTCTGCCGCAACGCGGCTTCATCTGTGCACTAACTGCTTTAGACTTTATCATATTCCTTTGGACAAGTCTGTAACTGTGAGCAACAGTTTTGTTTCAGTGTTGCTTGAATTTTTTATCGGGCTTTATAGTGTTTATCGCGAACTTACTTTCTTTACTTTTAAATGTAGCGTGGCCAAGAGTAGCGGCGCTTCTAATTATCCACGCCGCTTAGCGCAGTTTCTTCTATCGCAGCCGATGAACTGTGTTGGAAAGGACAGCTCCCAACCGGCAGTTTTCTATTTACACCAGCCAAGTTACTTTTTTGTAAGTGACTATATTACGGCAGCGAACGAGGTGGGTATAAAAAAAAGCATAGAATGCGAGAATAACCACTAGAAAAAGATGCCCTCACTAATTTTGACGGCGGTGATTCGTTGGAATAAATATTTCAGAGTTAAGTCAGATTTTTTGGCATGAAAAGAAATTCCAAACCTGAAGCCAGCTTGAATACATAGCCGAGCTCGAAGCCTTTTTCGATCTAATGATTATTCTTTCATGCAGTTTGCACTGCATTAATAAAAGCAGTGTCCAAAAGCAACCTGAAATAAGCAATGGCCAGGACTTTACCCTCCGCGGTGACTCCGCGGTTTTGAAGTTCGGCTTCTGACCCCAAAATGTCGTGTTCGCTACCGGCTATAGCAGCCGTATTTCGATAGAATTGAAATACGAAACCTCCGATGTGCTGGTGTGTCACAGCAAGTTAAAGAATCTCAGGTGTTCTATGTTTACATGCTCTTCAGTACAGAACCCCTCACAACCCACGCGTCGTTTTTGAACGTTACACCCTACAGATCGCAATTTGCAGTGACCAGGAGCAAGTATTGTGTCATTGTCATTGAATGATAAAATATTGTGCACTCGTCATAACGGCTATGGCAGCTTCTCGTGCGTCACTAAGACATTTTCTATACTCCGACCGCGTGCGGTGGAAATGTAGGCCATTTCTCTGAGAATCTCTAGTGCTCTGAGAATAAATCTTTCGATTTTCTGAAAACAGTTCTATATACCTTTTACCTCATGCCTAACAGGACGGAGGAAAAGCTGCGAACAAAGGTTTGGCAGACTTTAAGCATTCAGGTCGAGCTGCGAACTTCTCTTCGTACAAGCGTCACTCCCTTCCTGCTCTCTCAGTCGTGTAACGTGATTAAGTTGTGACAAAGTGCCCGAAAACATGCACGTAGATATATTAAGCCTTCTAAAAACTTCAGTCGATCGGATAGCGCTAACGTGACTATCACGCAATGGAAAGAGGAGGGCCATCTGCAATCCTCCCGATGCGCACCAAGACATCATAAATGATTAACACTTTATGCGCGTAGGAGTTTCCGACTTCCAGTCGGAGTTGTCTTCGTGGCCGTATACCCCAGGAGCGACTCTTCTATATAGCTTTTTGCTAACCTTTTGTAATTCTGCGTCCATTGCAATACATCCTTTATTCTTTCGGGGCAGTGAATAGCAGCTCCACCGCAAATCCCTGGTTATTAATGCCGCGATAGTACCGTGCTTATGTAGCCGTAGTTAATGACTCGATGACCCCGGATCGATGACGCTCCGCGAACTTCTGCGTCGAGAGAAGCTCTCGACCGCGTCGCGTATTCATGGTAAAGGCGTGCTGCATTGTTCAGTCGCGTTGGGGACAGTCAAGGTGTCGCGGTTGCCACATCAGAAACGACCGTGCCAGGAAAAAAATTAAGCGATGGATGTCGGCGCGGACGCCTGTGCGCAACAAAATGGCGTGCACTTTCGCATCGTCTGCTCCGAATGCTGTTTACTTCGTCATCGTCTGCATCCGCGATTATCATAAAAGTCAACTGATCCCGCATCTAGTTTCTTAACATTACCTGGAGATAAAAGTTGTGCCATTGTTAGCGCGAGTTTCATAAGTATGGGTCCATCCACGATGAGGACTCCGTAGATCTAAGTTCATAGTTCAATGCTGTGTTCTTCCTTCTCATCTTTCTTCTCACCTTCTTTGGCCTTGTGACGTTGCGCTGGAAAACTATGAACTTAAGTCTACGATACCAACTAGCCCAGCAGCTAACTCTACTGAAGGATTCCGTTTTGTAGCGACAGCTACATTACGGTAGCATTTCGAGCCTTCAGCGTGGCGGCGCCATGGTGGTGGCTGCGCCGCCACGCTGTCACGTAGTTGGTCACGTAGTGCGGAGCAGCTGCCGGCGTCGCTGGGCCGTGGCTGATCACGTGGTTCGTCAGTGGTCGGTCACGTGACCAGCCACGTGGTGCGAAGCAGCTGCTGCTGCCGGCCGCGTGGCGCGCCGGCGAAACCGAGCTGCCACAGCTGTGCGCATGCGCCGTGTCAAGTGGCACGAAGATGAAGAACTAACGCCCAGCGAAACGGAGCGGCGAAAGAGTGACTCTGCAATTCAACTGAGCAAGTTCCACTCAGCCAGCTGTAGCTATCGCGTCACTCCAGGTTTAACCAGAGCTAAACCACCGCCAATTTTTCCTTGTTTGGCATGGTTATGTGTTAGGCCTAGAACGGGCATTTAAATACAGAAATTGACTGCCACTTGATTCGGACGCTTAGTTCAGTTAGGTTGAGGCGATTATCTAATTTGAACAGAAGACAGAGCCAGCTCTAGTTGGTCAAAATTCAATTACGTGAAATCGTACGGTCTTCCGCTTTCATAAATTTGTTCACTAAAACGTTCACTGCTGGGCGTGTTCGAAATTGAAGCACTCATTGAAGTTTGAATGTTGAATGCTAAAACATACTTTTTCACAAGCACCAACATTTGAGGCCAAACAGTGGCCAAGTCATATCATATTTCACACTCTAGATCCACGCCTACTGACAGAAATGAAGATTCTCGGCCATTGGCCGCGGCGATCGTCGGCGGTGAAGGCCTCGAAGGCACTGCTCCGCTTCTTGAGGACTTGTGGCCTGCACGATAGGCTGTGACTTAATCGAACGCTGTGACTTTGCATAGTGACTTGATTTTCCTGCCCTACTCTCTTTTCTCATTCATCTTTTTGTCCCCTCACCCCTTTCCCCCGTGCAGGGTAGCAAACTGGTTATTCTTGCGGTTAACCTCCCTGCCTTTCCTACTCCTCCTCCTTCTCCTTCCTTTCTACCTGCGCACCCCTGTGATAACCAGACAGCGAAGATTTTCTGGGTTAAGCCAAAGTATTCGACCTCATTGATGTGAGCTAAGGGAAAAAATTTTTCAGTAAGCTCGAAACTAACAACGTTAAAATGCAGAATTGGCAGCAGATATACGCCTCTTTCAAGAGCCAATCTCCAGACTTCTTCGTTGAATTCAAAGTGCACATTACGTTTCACTTTCAGTGAAAGAAAATGTACGACAAAAGTTTAAAATGTTGTGCTTTAGGAAACTGATTGCACGCGTAGTGCGACGGCAGCTTCTTCACCCTTTGTCATATTCATGAACCTGCACAAACAGCTAGGACCCTTGGCTATGGCAGAAATATAATTTCACTTCTAAAATTCATTCCACATTTGCATCTTCTCATCTTCGTGTCTGCCAGTTGTCGTTGACATCCGCACCGCTAGCAAACAACCCAGCTACACGTTTAATGAAGGCAGTTACGAATATTTTTGACTAAAATAGGGCATATCCGGTGACATGCATTTCCCGGGGATTGGCAGATTATTGCGCCGCGAACGGAAGGTCTGTGCCGCAAGCCCTTGGTCCCGCACTGCAAATATTGAAGCAGATGAGCAGTTGAATTTAACGCTCCAGATGACGTGGCAGTCATCTAGCTTCCGAGGTTTAGATAGATCACACTGCCGTGTTCTAATGCAAGGACCCTATGGGTGAGTTCCGTAGCTGTAACTATTAAAAAATTCCATTAGATATGAAGTAATACTGATGGTATCTGAGGCACTGACAGCACTGAGGCACTGACAGCAACGGTCAAGGAAAATTGCGGCACGTGCAGACAGAAAATATTGGAGAACAGTCATGAGTTTGTAACGCGAATGATTCAGCATTAGCAGGCTTCTGATCACCAGGAAATGTACACATATCAGCGTTGGCATCTTAAAGTGCATACTCTAACCACTGGATACTGTGGGGACTGCCCCGCAGCCTCTCCTTGTTTTTTTCTTTCCCGCGGCGCACACACCCGCGGCTTTGCCTCAGGAAGGGCGCGCCACGTGACTTTTCCTGGTTAATTACCTTAATTAATAAGGGAGGCGCCACGGACGGCATGATTGCTCGATTGATGGCTAATATCAAGACAAGAGAAAATTTCACAAGTCATGGCTAGCTGGCTTGAACCACCGCCCGGTTCCAAGGGTTCAGCTTTATTAATCTATCCACCCATCCATGCTGCGCGCCCGGGACCGCTCTGGCTCTTCGACTCGGATCATCAGCGCGAGCGGACATGTCGCTCGTAGCTCAGCTCTTCGCAGCTGCCTGCACCACGTCAGAAGAGACCACGGCCCCCGTACCGTGGTGTTGAGAGGGGGCGCACTTTGCTGCCCGCCCGTTTTTTTTTTTAACCTCGCACGAACTGAGCAGTCTCGGTCAACTCAAGAAAGGGCTTTGTTCACTCGAACTTTGCGTTTGCGCAGCCGCCCGACACGTTTTGCCAGCGAGTTAGGCATTGTGCCACGAGGCCGTTGCGGATGCTGTTTCCCCTCCCGTGACCTACGTTAAAGGCACGCCGAGAGTGTTTCGGCAATTTTGCAGATCCGGGGGAGCCACCCAGGTTTGCTGTCCGGTGCACATTGTCTCGCCGCCGCCTGCTGCGACTGAGCGGCCTGTATCCTGTTCACCGCATCCATCCTGGGCAGCTGTGGCGAGACCAGTCAGCAGTCACCTTTGGCGGCTGCTGCCCTGCCGACTACTGCAGAACCCTGGCTTGCAGTTTTCAACCGGCCTTCTCTTCACGGAGTCCAGGGGCCATGCGAGTCGTCCCAGCGGAGACCTTCACGCCACCTTCGGAACACTGCGGAAGTCTGCGTGTACGCTGGCGGCGTGGCCTCCGCTGCAAGACCTGCCTCAAGTGCATGAAGACCAGGAGACTCCTCCATAGCATGTAATTTCAGGCGCAAGGGTTTATTTAAGGTTGGGGGCATGTGGGAATTGCCCCGCAGCCTCCGATGGTTGTTTTCTTTCCCGCGACGCACCCTCCCACGGCTTCGCCTCAGGAGGGGAGCGACACGTGACTTCCCTGGTTAGTTACCTTAACTAACAAGGGAGGGCGCCACGATTGGCGTGATAGCTGCGCGCGCGGGAGCTCTCTGGCTCTTCGGCTGGGATCATCGGCGCGAACGGACGTGTCGCTCGTGGTTCCGCTTCTTCCCCAGAGGGACGGGGAAGCGGCAGGGAGACTTGCTCCCGTCTCGTCCCGTCCGGCCTCGGGGTATCGCTTGCCCTGGCGCGGGGCGAACATTCGCTATAACCATGGTGGTGAGTCGGACGACCCCGATTCCTTAGCGTGTTTTGTTGCTAGGTGTCGTTATTGTTGTTGTAACAATAAATGCCTGTTTCTGTCAGCCAATGTGTCGTTCCTTTGTTCCGTCAGAGCAAGGCCCGCCGTGGTCGGCGAGCCCTCGGTAGCGCATGCGATCACGGGGTGGGGTCTGGCGGCTTTGAACTGTGTCCGCCGTGATTAAGTGGGGAGAACGTATTTGCAGAACTGCAAGAGGGCAGTTATTTTCTCAACAGGACGGGTGGATGGAAGGTAGGAGCGTTCACTTTGAAACGGGGTAATGGCAGTTGCCACCATGCTCAGCTTTTTTTCCTTTATTTTTGTTTAACTGTGCCTGTAAGGTATTAAAATTCGCCATTTTCTTTAAAGACATCTTCCTACGCATTTAGCCTTATGTCACCTCTCTGCTTTTGAGCCTCCAATCGCCTTTTGCTAATTTCCACCGCTGATTTATTTACATGACTATTGTTATCTCTAAACCCTAAAGCCTCAGGAAGAGTGACTGTGCCTGCATCGACATCGGGATGAATACCATCACATTTTCGTATGTGGTGCTCTATTGTTTCTACAGATTTACCACACAGCACATGTGTAATCTTCTTCGTTAAATTTGTTTTTATATTTTCGCGTTCTAAGACATCCTGAACTAGCTTCAAAGAGTAGGGCACTGCCTCTTGAGTGACATTAAAATGCTTCCTTCCTGATCTGCTGTTTCCCGTATCGATATAATTCTACACTATGCTTCTTTTCCATTGAATTCATCCAATTTTTACCTTCCGCATTTTTAACCTGTCGTTTAATGCTCTGTCTTTCTGACATCCTCATGTCTGGCTTACTTACTGGTTAGCTTCCGAGCATACTTACTGGTTATTTCAATCAGCCATCAAGAACTAATGCAGAACATGCTCTCTGCGTTAACGCCACCAAGCGCCAAGAACGTCCTGGTGGACGCCCAAAATGCCTGCTTAAGGCAAGCGGCCCGTCAACGTTGTCCTTTCTCTCAGCTCAAAACTCCAGCTTTATCTTAAAGTTCTCCCTCCCTGCTTGCGGGCTTTCCCTTCACGTTTCCTCCTGTTATCGTAACCGCGTTATTTGCAAAGTTCCTCCAACTTTTTGCCTCGCGGCTTCGCGATGTAACGAAGGGGCATTAACATGCAGAGAGAAATAACTTTTTTTTCTTTTTGTTTGCATTATACTGACCGGCTTGGTTTGCCTTGGTGCGAGGCCACCGTTACGAGAAGAGAACACTTGGTACATTGGAACTCTGCACCCAAGGGTGCTCACTCCTCACTAGGGCGAGAGCATGGCTCTGCATTTCTCCTAAGCCTTTCTTTCCGTCCTTTCACAGCGTTTGCGAGAAAGTACGCACCAACGAATGCAAAGCCTGATAGCGTGCTGCACACCACGGTGGAAGTGGCAATACGCTTGCAGCGCCGCGGACGTATTGTTTCCACACCACGTGTGCCGCCGCCGCGAGTTTCCCGTAGGGACCCTAGTGTCACGTGCGTAACGAAGACTTGCCTCTGTGCGCATTTTCGGTGATAACCAACAAGCTTCTTCTTCTCGTCCTGTCCACATCTCCGCTGTGTCCTTTTCTTTTAGCATTTCCACGCTTCATCGTGCGTCTGTGGTCGCGCAGGCGCACAGGTTCGATTACGCTACCGCCTTCAACCGCGTAATCTTTTAAGTAAAACACTCTCCGGGGCATGTTGGTTCATAGCTAACAAGAATAAATGCGCATCAACACGACACAAAGAAGGAGGAAACCGACAGGACAGGCGCTAACTTTTTATGGGTGTTTGTTGTTCTAGTTATATCAGTTCATTCCTAAAGAAGCGAAGTAACGAATGCCGGGGAACTTTTCCGAGGCTAGGGCTGGTTATCTCGTTGCGGACTACAAGCGGCGCTGCCATTTGTGCGCGCATGCGCGAATCATTCTGCGTATTAGTCTTGTGTGTACATTTAATTGTGAAACTTTTATATAGGGGCTAATACACGTACATGCGTCATCGTTTCTGTGCGCAGCTCTGGAGGCGTAAAGATGACACTGCTAACAAAGCAGAGCGATGGGTGTCACATTTTTTATTCAAAAACTGAACTCGCTTCAGAGTTATGCATTATTTTTTCTAGCCACTTGCCATAACGGATTATCGACTTTTTTCGATGACCATTCAGAGTTTGTGTATTGCACTTTTCAGGGCGACTATTACCCCAAAAGATTCTCTGTCGATGCAACCTGTTATCGGAATATAATTAAGATAACCTTAACAGAGATATTTCCCGAAGCTTTCGATCCAAATTACGATGCATCAAGTTTTGTACAACTTGTCGTTTCGCTTCGGAGCGAAGAAAGGGGGCACGAAACCAAATCTGATGCACCATTTTTCTTCCCGCAAAAAACTGCCGAGCCCTTTTTGGGGAACGCGGAGGGGAGACGGGCTGTGTTGTTTTCAAGTAGACTCATTTCTCGTCGACCTGCTCAGTTAAAACGGCGACTTTGTTTCGAAATATATCAAGAAAATGCATTTCGGCTCACCTTGCAAATTTTCTTCGCGGTTAACATTTATTCCGCAAAAACAAGCATTTATGATTAGCGTAACAGTTAGCTCCTTACGGGAACCTCGGCAAATCGCATTCAACTGAAGGCCTTCTATCATTCCAATACTGCTTGAATTCTTCTCTTTTATTTGATTTTTAACCAATTTTAAACCCGCTTTATTTGGCTGATATCTTCTTGTTCATTGCTGAGTACAGCATGATGTTTTAGCGCCGCATCGTATTCAATGCACTGAGGAGCTGCAGAACGCCGAGCGCTGCGGCTGTGACGCTAAACGACTCTGGTCGGCTCTTACGTGTGTTTCTAGCGCATTCACTCTTACTCTTGACGTTTTGTCGAAGTCCATTCGTTCGCAATAGCGATAAAGTTCGATTGCATACGTGAAAACCTGTAAGCACATTTCATGTGTTTGTTCCTCGCTAAAGGATTGAGCGTCTTTCTTCAGGAAAAGTGAGCATGCATATAGTGGTTCAGCTACTCTATTCTTCGGAGCATAGGGAAAACAAAATTCTATAAAATATGTGGATGGACAGTAATTTGAATGCAAACCTTCAGATCGTTTAGTCACGCATTCAAGCAATAGCCGACTTTTCAAGGTTCCAGTGGTCTGTAAAGTGAGACTTGCATGACCTGAACTCGCATCCATTAAACACACTCTGATAAGTTCAGATAAAACGCTGGATTATGCACTGGGCAGAGCTGTAACCTTCAGTTCGGGCATCGCCCTATTGGAGCGGCTATGGATTCAGCAGCATTTTTTTTAACCGATTTAATTCATTTACCTCTCAATCCCGTGTAACTTCATGCAACCTGGACACAATCTCTTGCAACACCAAACACACGGGGACGCAAGAAACGCGAACCAAAGCCATCCCGATGTGCAACTCCTAAAGCTGCAATGTTGTCTGCACACGCTCCCGGTTTTGTGCAAGCTAATCTAATCTGTTCGGCTCGATTGATGGTCTCTGTTCCTTTCCCATGTGTACAGTGCTCGAACGATGCCCCTGCGTTGGACGAAATTAACGAGGCTGGGTCGTACGAGGCGGCATCTTTCGGGCCTGTGTTGCCCTCAGTATTGATTTGCGGGAGCCTGTTTTATGTCTCGGGAATTCACTGCACTCGCCTCGCACCATCTTTCCTATTTCTTGCTTACCATTTTCTTAGATCTATCGCTTCGCTAGGCTGAGTGTGTTTACGTGTGGCAGCTTTAGGGCCTGTGGTTTGTCTTATTGATCTGTGTTCCGCGCAAGACACACACATTTGCAGAAGCCGCAGGTCCCGCTCTCCTGGCTTTTCCTGAGACCGGCTCTGATTAGGGGAGTGGTCGAAGGGTTGGGGCACTTGAGACACCTGGGGCTTCTTCTTTGTCTCCAGCAGAACATTCGATTCCTTTTTTTTGTTTTAGTCGATTTGATCTTCGAGTGTTCATCGATTCACTTTTTCCTGTTAACCTGTATATTTGCGGGACTTCTCAGCGCGTGCGGGCTACGAGTCAAGCAGCTAAGGAGAAGCGGACATAAACATTCCTTCTTTCTTGTGTTCAACTTCATTCGTTCTCTTTTTCTTTGTTGTTTGTATTTTGTGAATTATACGATAGATAGATAGATAGATATGTTTATTTGAGTGTGCCTCAACAGCCAAGTGGCCTAAACGAGCGCACACTAGGTCAGATACATCAAAAACACCACTTCAAAAGATTTAAAAGCAGGCACGAAAACAACAATTAGGCAAATATGTCCATGTCATTAAACGTTTTGTTATATAAGATTTGTAAACGAGTCATTGGACAGATGGCGTGCAAATCGGGATAAAATGTGTCGAAACATTTTGCAGCTTTTGCATGCGGCACACGAAAATTCAGCGACATCAGTAAGGTCCCACAGTTAATGTAACCGCGCACGACGTTTTGCAGAAACTGCATGTCACGTATGCGTCGCCTGTCGCCAAGGGTAGACATATTGAGGTCTGCCAAGAGAGAATCATAGTCGTAGAAACGACGGCGACCAATATATCTATCATAATAGATGCGTATGAACTTACGCTGGACATTTTCAATTTTCGTGCAATAGGCGACAGATACGCTATTCCAGGCTACTGACGCGAACTCAAGACGCGGTCTCACAAGGGCACAGTATAGAGTGCGTAGACATTCGTGCCGTCGAAATTTTTTTGTTAATCTAGAGATAAGACCAATATGCCTCAATGCGCGTAACACAATTGAATTTACATGCAGTCTAAAATCAAGCTTTGAATCAACAACAACACCAAGGTCTCGTACATGGGCCACGCGAGAAATCTCACCCGCCAAAAGTGTGTAATCAAACGTAACTGTGTCGCGTTTCCTAGTTAGAGACAGGACGGAAGTCTTCTTAATATTCAGTTTTAAGCGATTCATCAAACACCAATTCTCAACGTTGTTAATGTCAGCTTGCAATTGGCGGCAGTCCTCAATATCTCCAATATTACGGAATAATTTGAAATCATCTGCGAAGAGCAAAATTCTCGAGTTCTTGACATGTAACGGCAAATCATTAATAAACACTAAAAACAACAGCGGTCCTAGGTTGGAGCCCTGAGGCACTCCCGAAGATGACAGAAATTCGTTGGACACACAGCCGGAAAATCGTACCATGTTACGGCGGCTGCCAAGGTAGCTTTTGAGCCACCTGCAGTATATGGGGCAAAGTCCGTATCTTTCCATCTTCATCAGAAGTACCTCATGGGAAACCATATCGAAAGCTTTAGTCATGTCAAAGTAGACTGCATCTACCTGACCACGATTAAATACATGTGGCCCAGTATAATCAAGAAAGCTGCATAAATTCGTTTCCACAGAGCGACCTTTCAAAAAACCGTGCTGCAGAATCGAGATCTTCTGTTTGAAGTATGAGCCCATGCGTTCGCACATAATCATTTCAAAAACTTTCGCAAAAGAACAAATTAGTGACACAGGACGAAAGTTGTTTACATCACAAGCATCGCCAGACTTGAATACAGGAACAACTACTGACAACTTCCAATGACGAGGGAAAACACCAGTTCGCAACGATAAGTTGAACAAATGCGCCAAAACAGGGCCGAAAATGTCAGCGCATCCTTTGATTATGAAGCTGGGAATTTCATCAATTCCTGTTGAAAGTTTTGGCTTAAGTTTCTGAATCGCCGAAAGAACCTCATGCTCGGTGACAATATCATAAGCTAAACAGTCAGCGCTGTCTTCAAGAGTGATAACAGCAGTTGTGTTATCATGGCGCACAAAACAAGAGCTGAAGTGATCAGCAAAAGCTTGGCACACATCTTGATGTTTAAAACAGATGCCATCGCGCGTCTTTATCACAGCAGCACTAACCTTATCATTTCTTTGCTTGCGCACAAAATCCCAAAAACTGCTTGGTTCCTTTTTAAAGTTCTGTTCGAGAAGTCTGTGGTAGTCGGCTTCATCACGTGCAATCAGTTTTTTCACAATTTTTCTGCACAATGAATATCTTTGGTACCAATATTCACTTTCTGATTTCACGTAGAGTTTGTGATACTTCTGTTTTTTCTTCAAGTAATGTCTCAAATCGTGCGAAAACCAGCATGGAAATCTACACTTCTTCGATTTACGGTGAGGTATACATTTTTTCATTATACCTTGTACAGTTGATGTAAGTAGCTCAACGCCTGTGTTTACATCCTCAGTCTCAAGCAATTCTGACCAGTCGTAGGCCAGAAGATCATTGTACAGCCTAAGGTAATTGCCATACGCGTATCTAAATTTTTCTGGCACCATCTCACGCACTGCACGAAACGACAAGAAGAACGACAAGGTAAACGGGCAATGATATTTGTCTACTAGAACAAGAGGATCGCGCACCGCTTGCACGCCAAAAAGAGGCACATTAGATAAAATTAGGTCTAAAATGTTTCCAGCACAGTTCTTCATTGTATTAAATTGATATAAACCATGAAAATTACTAAAATCAATTAAACATTCGGCTTTTTCTCGAGTTGCTGTGCAGTCACTAGTGACCAAACCAGTGGACCAATCGACCTTAGGAAGATTAAAGTCCCCGTAGATGTGAACCTTGTACTTCAAAAAATCAATTTTTTCCCCAATATCCAAAAAATGATCGGTAAAAACGTTAGGAGCAGAATTTGGTGGAAAGTAGTAACAGCCGACTAGATAGTGCGATTTGTCACACGTTGGAATTTCCAACCACACAGTCTCCGGTCCAATTTATTTTCCTGTCACTCTAATTATCCGGCCAGCTATATGTTCACATTTTTCCCGTGCATAACGCTTCACTATCCTCACTGCTAGCCCAGTTTCGACTGTGTTGAACACTGAAATAGTTATTGACAAAAAACCAGCAGTGTTTACGAGGCAGTAATGTTTAGTTTATGACCAGCGCTGAGTAAAAGGACATGAATGCGCTAGCTCACAAAATCGCCAAACTGTCGAAGGCTAAAGCAAGCGTGATATTTTTGAAAATGTTTCTTAGTGGAGAAATCTAATGTCTGGTGTAGAAGAGAAGTGCAGTTGACCCGAGAATGCCGCATACATAAAATACTTTATATGATTATGTCATAAAACGTCGTCAATATACCTAACGAATTTATGCCGCCGCGGTGGCTCAGAGGTTATGGCGTTTGATTCCTGTCCCTCCAAAGGCGCGGGTTCAATCCTGGCCGCGGCAGTCGCATTTCGATAGAGGCGAGATGCTAGAGGCCCGTGTGATGTGCGATGTCATTCTACGTTAAAGAACTGCACGTGGTCTAAAGTTCCGGAGTCCTTCACTACGGCATCCCTCATAGCCCGAGTCGGTTTGGGACCTTAAACACCCAGAAACTAAACTAAACCTAACGAGTTTTGCCGTTGTGCAATGGGCGGTGCACGAACTGGGCGCTGCGGATATGGCCCTCGAAATACCGTAGACACCATCCCGCAAATTCTGATGGCAAGCTGCATGGCCTAAACTAAGCGATAGAGAATGAGCAACCGACCGACCGATAAGCCGCCCGAATGAATGAATGACCATAAGACCGACCGATCAAGTTACTGTCTGCAGAAAGTATGAGTACATGAAGAATAAAAGAATGACGAAATCTCGTAATAAATTTGTGTTTGCTTTATTATTAACGCGAAAAACTAAGTACTTGCCCCACTGAGTGAAACCCCGTCTATGTGTGTGCGGAGGGATTACACTCGATGGCACCCATAAGAGATGGCTTCTTCGTGCTACCTCGCAGGTGGCGGTTAAATTTATGATTGGTCGGGCGAGGTTTCTCGCGACAACCTGGATCTCACGAGTCCCACCGGTGGCAGCACCTGCCATTCCAACGCAGTGGCGAAACCGCTTAACCACTGCAACACTGCGCCAGGTGTGGTACAGAGGACTCCCAGGGATCTATGAGTGTTATGTCGAGAAAGACCAATTCTGCATATATGGGCATTACACCAATAGTAATCGCGTCATACTTTAAGGCGGAGCGCGGGCCGCGATAGGGCGGCCACTGCCTTCGCGAAGTTAGCTCGCAGGTCAGAAGGTCCATGCAGAGGCAGAATTGACAGCTGCGTGGCATCGGTTTACATCACGCCGCAGCGCGCGGCGACTTCGTTCACAAAGTGAACAGGCATGCTTGCGCCTTCTCGATCGGAAGCAGCCTTAAGTGTTTCCGCAGCCTTTTAACGGCATAGCGCTAAAGGCCCCGTTGAGCAACCATACCGACCGACCGATAAACCGAACGAATGAATGAATGACCATCCGACGGGCCGAGTGACGGACTCTTGCAGGGATGAATGAATGAATGAATGAATGAATGAATGAATGAATGAATGAATGAATGAATGAATGAATGAATGAATGAATGAAAAAATGAAAGCTTTTCTAAATATATCAGTGTTCGCTTTATTTGTTCATCCATCGGTCAACCAAGACACAAAGCGGGTGATGTTGCGTGGTACGTTCGATCGGTAAACGGTGCGCAAAACGTCAGGTTTTCATTCCTGCCTGCTAGCCACGCAGCGTCTGCGAAATTCCGGCGATTCTCTCTTCGCCTCTGCACTCCCAATCCCCTTGCTCTCTCCTCCTAGACCCCTCTTCCCCCTTCCTCTTACCCACTCGCGTTAACTTCTACATCGCCGGCGGGAAGAAGGGTGGTGCAACCACCACCATCCACGCATCGTGTCCGGCTGTGTCAGCTGCAGTCTCCGCGTTCGAGTAAAGGTTCGGCTATCTGTCTAAACCGGGCATTTTACTTTCTGTACGCCTGGCGCTCTGGCATTTTGCTGCTCGTCGCGTTCCTCCGAATCAGCCGCCACCGAAGCGCATCGGCGAAATTCCGGGCCGGCTCCTCTCTTCTCAGAAACTCGTCACGTCCCGTGCGAGAAGTATGCGCACTCATGACTTGCATAATCGCAGTGAAGGAAGGAGAAAGAAGAGTGGAGAACGACAGTAGGAAAGAGAAAGGATTCTATCTCCTAGAAATGTCTGGAGAAGAAACAGTGTGCTGATAATTCGGCGATATTATTTTGTTTTTTTCCTTCTCTGCGTAGAATGGAATAGAAATCGAAGTATGACGGTACACGTGTAATTAGACCCCACGGTTGATATCGATCGCATAGACAGCGCCTTTCAAAGTCATCTCTGCTCAGTTATAGAACACCAGACGCAAAAGACTGCTTCGCATGTGAACAGGCGACGCCGAGTATTACTCAACTCCGAACTTTATGCAACCCTTTAGAGGCCTTGACACAGAGCTGCGATCCATAGACGGGAGAAATACGTTAAAGCAGATAGGAACTCGACATCCATCGCTGTCTTCATGAGTGTGTATAATGCAAAGCGCGAGTGAAATGAGAAAAGCGGCATGAAAGAAAATGGGTTTTGTTCGCTAAAACGCGATAATATACCTCTAAGCATAATCCTTCGTGGCTGAACATAAGATCCGGTACGTAGTGAGAAAACATATGCTTCTTTCATTATAACTTTGAACCCCCCTTTTTTCATCTGCCGGTGGCCTGCTTATTACCGGAAATGGTCTTTATGCAGGCAATTTACGCGTATAAACGAGAAAAATTTTTCCTTCACTAACATGGCACTCACGAAGTCAGAAGCAGATATTTCTTGTTGATTGCCTCTCTATCATTTTGAATTATCACTATAAATAATATAGTTAATGTACGTCTGTCACTTCATAACTGATTTTCAAGCAAGCGGATTTTTCGATTTGGGTACTTGGTAATAGGAATTCTCAGCGCAACGGCGAAAGTATTTGAATTTCGCGCTATACTGAGGCAAACATTTTGAGAGAGACATGCACATATGTGCAGTTATCGACCACTCTTTTAAAGCGAAAGCTTTACTATGCTATGCCGACCAGGTTGTGACCGCACAATGTGTCTGCAGCAGTTGTGAGGAACTTACAAGAAGTAGCGCCAAACAACTGGTAGTGATCGAAAGAGGATAAAGCGAGGATGCTGAGCAAAAAAAAATATGATAGAATGATTAGTTTATTAATTAGAGCCGAAAATATCCAAAAAGCAAGGGTAACGTGTGGCGCCAAATTTAAAAACCGGAAGTGTGGGCGGAGGCAACGCGTGGCGCCAAATTTGAAAACAAAGCGTGGCGCCAAGTTTGAAAACTCAACATGGGCAATTGATAGAACTTGATAGAAAGAGACTCGCTCCCCTCACCTATACGGCCCGATAGAGGTTGTCGTTGGGGGTAGGTTAGTACCTAGGGTTGACACTATAAGAGTCCTAGGATACTTTCTCGAGACGAACGGACGTAACACAACCACTATCAAGAAGCTTAGCACCTATGTCGCCCAAGTTATAGGTATCTTTAGGCGCATCTCCCTCAGAAACAAAGGCCTGCGAGAGCACTGTCTCCTGATATTAGTACAAGCATTCATAGTGAGTAGGATTGCATGCGCGACTCCATTTCTGAATCTTAGTCAGCAAGAGGAGGAGAAAATAGACAAGTTAAAACGAAATGCATACGAAAGAGCCCTCGGCATCCCACCTAACTCCTCTATGGAGAAGCTGCTTAGTATGGGAGTCCACAATACCTGTGCGGAGATTACCAGGGCAGTAAGAGAAGCGCAAATTTGGAGGCTTAGCTCCTCAATAGCAGGCAGGCAGATCCTCAATGGCCTAGAGGAGAGCGAGAGGAAACCCCCGTTATACTGCAGAGCTAATCCCCTTAGACACACGGAAGCATCTCAAAATTGCCAATATACCTAAGAACATGCACCCGGAGCATGATAAAGGAGAAGACATAGAGCTCGAACAATAATGAACAATCTTGCCCGGGACCCGCCGGGTAACATAGCCTTCTGCGACGCAGCCTGTGGGTCCGATGGCGCCTCCGTCATTGCCGCCGTTGATGGGAATGGGGAGAAAGTGACTGTAGCATCGATTAACACTAGAAATGCGTTAGTGGCAGAGGAGGCTGCTATTGCCCTAGCGTGCGTCAGCACCAAAGCCAAGATCATCTTGTCTCACAGTAAGGCAGCTATTCACAACTTTTGTAAGGGGGTGGTCTCCAGTCAAGCCGCCAAATTACTAAGAAGATACCCCTCAAGCAGAGAGGTCTCCCTCATATGGGTTCCTGCTCATGAGGGCATTCCGTGGAAGGAGGCTGCTCAGAGCTTTGCTCGAGAATTATACATCCGAGCTGCTCTGGAAGTGCCCCTGAGTGGGAATAAAGACCCTCTCATAAGGTATAAAGAAATAACCGAAACACCTAGACTGGATAGGAGAACACTCACTTCCGGATCAGGTCACTCACTCAAAGGAGTGCAGGGCCTGGAGGAGGCTTCAGGTCAACATATTCTTTCCGTACTCTATACTACACGATGAAGACACTGGGGAGCCTGAGCTCTGCAGTAGCTGCCACAGAAAGACATCGCAAAATCACTTAATTTGGGAGTGTCAGGATTCTCTTGGGGCTAAATCACAAAGCATCCCAGACCTTGCCACCTGGGAAGAGCTGATCCGGAGCCACGACCCGGATCAGCAATGACTCCTCATCCGTCAGGCGGAGACAGCTTACTACAAGGCTCTCTCCGCGGTCTCCGGTGCTGAGAGCCGGCCGGTAGGCACCCCCTCCTAATTGCTCCGCCCCGACCGTGAGGCCCCATGATGACGCGAATAAAGTTCATTCATTCATTCATAGAACTTGATTAAGTAAGACAATAAATTGTGGTAATTGGGAAATTGGATGGATTTACACCAGTGCTTAATCGAGCAAATGTGAGAAGGGACAACTGAAGCAAAGAGAGGTGACGAGTGAAGCAAAGAGAGGCAAAGAGAAACGAAGAGGCGTCAATGCTTTCGCATTCCTCCAATGCTGATTACCGCGGTGACCTCAATTTTTTTTTTCACACATACTCGTTCTTCGACTAGCCCCCTATCCATTCCGCCGCTCCACACTGGCCATGCCGTCGCCACTCAGCCTGTCATCGAATGGCGCGTTCTTCCGTTCTCGCCAAACCCCTCTTGTTCCATCGTGACCACTTTTCCCCCGCTCTCCCCAAAGCTCACACCGTCAACGGCGACGCTCATCCAAAGGACGAACTAATCCGGCTTATTATTACTATCGCCACAAATATCGTTCACTGCTGCGAGTAGTGCTGAGACCAAATATTGGTTAATTGGTCATTAGAGCAATGCAGAGACATATCAGTCGCGAGCAACTAGCGGCTCGCGCTTTTTGTAGACTCGGCTTTGGCTAGTGTGAATTTGTTGCTTAATACGTGCACTGGGAGTCCTTTTAACAGCACTAGATTCTATCAGCACGCCAAAGACCCGGGGCCACCGTGGCCGGCCGTGACATAAAACGGCAGAGCAATAAGATTTCACTGCATTAGTGGCGAGGAATTCATTGCCTTAGAAAAGTGTCAAGCCAGCCAAAAACCTTAAACATAAGATCCCGCCAAATAAATACGCCTACTGTTTCCTCTGCCTAGCCCACAGGGTTAATACTTCACACCGTTCGAACTTCAAGGGCGCTGTGTATATCCCGACCAGATGTGCTTTAGAACTTTCGATGCTTCAACTACGCTTCACCCCTGAGCGTTTAGCTACCGGTTGTGGGCTGCCTCTACATATGGGTACCCAGTACGACAATAGAGCAGTCTTGGCGCAGGCGCAGACGGGCACAGGCGCTGTCGGCAGATGGCGAAGTGCGCTGCAGGCTGGCGCTGTGCCCAGTGAGCGCCTGGCCGTAAACGTATACGGAAGGGACATATTGTAACACAAGACTAAAATTATACGTCTTTTCATTCACTCGTCAGCGCGCTCATTTACCCTCACTCACACTCACCTGTATGTGGAATAATGTGAGTGAACGTGAGTGTGATTGTCGTTGAGATGATGCACGTGTGAGCAGACCTGTGAGTGCCAGGGGATATGAGTGTGAGTGGACGTGTGAATGAGCGTGACGGAGTCTTCGATTTGAGTGACCTCACGTGAGTGTCAGTGAACGTGTTCGTGAGGGAGCAGAGGGGATCTTGAGTGCACGCGAGTGTGAATGAGTGTTTAATTTAATTTAATTTAATTAATGAGAATTTAAATGATTTATCCACATGGTTGCAACACAACAAACTTCAGTGAAATGCAGTAAAAACGAAGTACATGATATTTAAGCCAATCGATAAGCATAAAAAAATAATTAACTTACAGTACAGAGGACATACCTTAGAACAAGTAAGTGTGCAAAAGTTCCTTGGGGTACGGTTAAGTGAAGAATTGTCTTGGACCCCTCATGTTAATCATCTGCTGTCCGAACTCGCGAAGTCTGTGGATGTATTAGAAAAATAGCTTCTCTTCTACCTCTGTGGCTAAAGCAATCATTATATTACTCCCTGTTCTATTCTAAACTTTTGTATGGCATTCTGGTCTGGGGAACAACGACAAAAGGGAACTATGATAGGCTACAACTGCTGCAAAAACGTGTCCTCCGAATTTTTGTGAACCACACCGGCCCTATTAGAGTGTTGTCGACGCAACCACTTTTGCCCAGATTTGATGTTTTACCAGCAAGTAAAGTCTATTTATGGATACTGGGACAGCAAATATATAAAGAGAAACTTCACAGTGCTTACACACCTGTTTTGGCTCAATATGATATTCGTAACCCCAAAAGCAGAAATAAAAAAGCCAGAACAAATTATGGAAAACAAGATCTGGAATACCAAGTAATAGACACGTTAAATAACTCTGCTTCTATTTTAGATTTCTGCCTACCCAGAAAAAGGTTCAAACGTGAACTGCGGGCAATTTTGTTTTCCGATGAGATTGTTAAGTAACAATGATAAATGTAAATTTTGGTTTCAATTGTTGACTTCTTTTTACGTGTTTTTGTGATATCTGAGTGAATCTTCAATGTGATTTTAAAAAAAACAGTCCATAGTGCTTAAGTACAGCCATATGTTGTATGTATGCGTGTACTATCTGTAACGCAGCTTCTCTTTTTTGTACCGGCTCTCTGCTGTACTGCTGTAGGTTGCTCCTTTTGTTACGGGGGCAGAGGCCTCGTCCGGCAACCATGCCTTTAGTGTCTGCCACCCGCACGATGATGTGATTTTCCTGCAAATAAAAACTGACTGACTG
Source organism: Amblyomma americanum (assembly GCA_030143305.2). Lineage (NCBI taxonomy): Eukaryota > Metazoa > Arthropoda > Arachnida > Ixodida > Ixodidae > Amblyomma > Amblyomma americanum. The sequence goes on along the minus strand of JARKHS020009540.1, from coordinate 68,220 downwards.
ACTGACTGACTGGACTGACTGACTGACTGACTGACTGACTGACTGACTGACTGACTGACTGACTGACTGACTGACTGACTGACTGACTGACTGACTGACTGACTGACTGACTGACTGACTGACTGACTGACCGACCGACCGACCGACCGACCGACCGACCGACCGACCGACCGACCGACCGACTGACTGACTGACTGAGGGTCAGTGAGTGTGAGGGTGGTGAGTGGATGTGACAGCGACTAGACGCGAATGTGAGTGAGGAGATCTGTGTTCGGGTGATTGGATGTGAGTGTGAGTGCACGTGCGTGGACGTGGATGTGAGTGTAACTGTCAAGATTGTCTGGTTTGGTTTATGGTTTTATGAGGGGTTGAACGTCCCAAAGCGACTCAGGCTATGAGGGACGCCGTAGTGAAGAGCTCCGGGAATTTCGACCACCTGGGGTTCTTCAACGCGCGCTGACATCGCACAGTACACGGGCCTCTAGAATTTCGCCTCCATGGAAATTCGACCGCCGCGGCCGGGACCGAACCCGCGTCTTTCGGGTCAGCATCCGAGCGCCACAACCACTGAGCCACCGCGGCAGTCCTATATTGTCTAATTTGCTTTTTGACCCAGGTCAGTGGATGCGAACGTGGGTTGATATGCATATGAGTGTGTGGCGTCCACTGCTCATGGTGCCGAGGTGTGGTTGAAACACTGCAGTGTGCGCAAGAGGATTGCAATGTGTAAAGAGGATTCAACTGTGCATTCAAGTGGCCCTATGTTACTTCCTTCTCCCTACAGATATATTCGCAACAAGCAAAAAAAAAGTTAAAATAGAAGCCAAACGAAGGCGCGAAGCCAGCCAGCCAAATTATCGGAGCAAATGTTTTCTCAGACGCTCTGCCTTCTCAATTAAGATAAGCGCAGAAACCACCCCATAAAAGCCAATTACGCTGCTCAGCCCTGTTCCAGTGAAAGAGCTGGGTCCCTAAGTGCAAAGAACAACGCTGTTGTACTGAGTGGCTCGATTGCTGTAGCCGAGTTAATTTAGCCAACACCCGAAAATCCCGCTACGAAGCACTTACGCCGAGTAGAAAGTTGTTGCCACACAGCGGGCCTGTCAGTGGCCGTGTGGCTCCGGGCCCCGTGAAAGTTCGACTTTGGGAGGTTCTCGTGCTCCCCCCGGCAAACGTGACCAAGTCACGCCACCTTTCGTTTGCGCAGTCTGTATTCGATGTCGGGCTGTGCAAACACAGTCAGAAAGCGCCACGTTCCTGTCCGTTGCCCATCCGAAGGCGACAGCGCGTGGAAGTTTTCTTTTATTCGCTTCGCGTGAAGGGTTACAGGTTGGACACACATTAGCGTAGTTGGGGCTAACCTATCCGCTTATTCAGAGGAGAAGTAAGTTGCATAATGTATGCCATTCCCTGCGCTGGGCTGCGCCGGTCGATGACAGAGTGGACGTGTCACTCCGGCGTGTAGCTCTGTCTCTGCAAACCATGCACCGCTACACCTTCCCTTGATATCAGATTATTAAAGACAGCGCTCGTTATATTGTTTGTTTATTTTCTTTTTAGACAAATAATGTATGGACGGCACGATAAGTGCAACCTCCCGAAAGCTTCTCCTCTCAGTGCCACGTAGACTTTGATGGTAACAACCATACGGTTAATGTATTGCAGATTTTCAGCAGGGATACATTGTGACTGTGATGGCGTTTACCTCACAGCAAGTCTCCAATGCGAAAATAATCAGACGATAGCCATATTGATCTTATCTCGAGACCCCTTTTCTTGCTCAGTTCGGGTTCCTGAGGGCGTCGTAATTATAACTGCGTCACAGGCTGCCATTTTCTACCATTCTCCTTTGTGTCGGCTACGTGCTCTTTTTCGTTTATATCCGCTGTACCGTTTATTTTAAATTTCTTTATTAGCACATTAGAGCAGACCTTTATTGAGGTACGAGCAGGAAAGGCGCAGGGGATATACACATTAAACTCAGCGCAAGAGCAGACACTGATTGTTAAAACAAGCTCAACAAATAAAATTGAAGAATATATATACCAAAAGCTCTATCTGAAATATACCATGAACTGCATTGCCAAAGTCAGTAGCTAAAGATTTTGCAGCTTTCCGCTTAGAAGGTAAAGCAGCATTGAGCAGTTCCAATTTTCTAAAGCATAAGAAAGACCACATTAAGAAAGTTTTCGTTTCTTCATTCTGAAGGCTGCAATAGTAATGTAAATACGAATTGCAGCTGATTGTCACAGTGAACGTGAACCCGCGAGTTGTTTGGCTGGAAGGCATTGTGACGAAATTATGTGCATTACTCACTACGGGTATGAGAATCGTGTCAACCACTCATTCCTTATTGCATCAGTGCTCCCCATATCTAACATACCGACAGTGCCGGTCCGCTATTCCTCACGTTGACCATGTAGCAGGGCATGCATAAAAGCTGCGGCGTAGGGCGGCACCATAGCCACACACCCACGGGACACGAGCAGTGCAAAACGCAAAGAAAGCGCTGGCAGCCAAAGCAGGGTCAAAGAAGGCGTCCAGCGAAATACTAATCTAGTTTATGTCTACTCCCCTGCACTGCCTCCTCTTATGCAGTGGGCAGTTTGAACGAATATCTCTCAATTACACACCACTGCTTCAGGCTTCGCCTTCTGCGCTTTCTGCCGGATGCTCCTACATGGTCGTCATTATGATTCATACAGCCAGGAAGAGCGAAAACAAGAATAACTGCAGTGTATTATTGTTTATCAAGTTGGCATAATGGTTTGGAGGTCCTGATTCAATACGCGGTGGCAAAAACTCCTCCGGAATTTATCTCTAGGCCTGTTGGCCACTTTGTAACGAACAGGCTGATTTTATCTGAAATGTATCATATATGCCTTAGCAGCGTAAAGTTGAAGGTACTTTCATGAGACATTTTACAACGAACAACCGGAAGAACACAGCACGGGACGACGAAGGGAAACTGAACACCCACATACTGACAACTCGAACATTTATTAAACACCTTCGAAGCTTTTAAATAAACAACACATGTACATCGAAGGTCAAGAATATGAGGATGAACAGGGCAGACACTGGTGAAAATGCGCAGGCATTTTCAAGAAAAAAGCAGGCGTAATACAAAGATCGAACATCTAAGAAATTGCCAAACTGAGTCGTTAATAAAACTTCAGACACGAACCAGGGTGAACTCTGAAGGAGCTGTAATTTTTGTTGAATGAGACGTACAATGGAAACTTGTAACTTTCCATGGGTACAGCGTAGTATCATGTGTGCTTTGCCTTTGGTATCAAAATGCTAGAATATTGTTTTTCGACAGTTGACTATATTTATAACCTCAGTTGTTGGTACTCGAACGGTAATATTACGGCTGGGGCGAATATTTTATCGGCACATATCAAAGTAGCCTTTCAAGCCAAGAAACGCAGTTATAGCACAGGCTAAAAACCACAAAGAGACTGCAGAATGCACAAAAGCTTAACAGACGGTGCGATATTTAAGTGGTGCTTATTTTGTCACAGCCTTTTTACTCCTTTTACGGTGCTCCTTTACCCCAACCGAACAAAACTAACTCCTATCGTGGTCCACCGTGTTTTTTTCCTAATCTCCACCAGCGGCTGGACAGCTCGTGCACCGACCATTTGAGGCATACCCTTTGCCTGCGACTAAACGGGGCCGCCGCATATTACACGCGACCCTCGTACGGAGACAGCGTCACGCTTTCCTACAACAGCAAACACAAGAGGTCGTCTTTGCGCCCTCTTTGCTCCTCTGGTCATCTGATCAGACCGTTAAATGCGGCTCCGGTGTCTCCCCTGTCTATCCGCGCACCCTTCTTTGCCTCCTGGGCAAAATATGTTTAAAAAAACCTTCCAACGCAACAAACCCTAGCGGGATTCGCCGGCACCCGCACGAAACGCAGCACTGCCCACGCAGGAAGCCGCAGATCGGCGTTATACAGACGATGGAGCACGCTTTCTCAATCACCCAAAAGTCGCCCATACCTCCTCCTCTCTTGTTCCACTTCCGCGATCTTCTGGGTGGACAAAGAATGCTCCGGCAGCTAGCGCGGAGCAGTTCCGGGGGTGTTGTTGTGTCTCAGAGGACACCGGACTTAATCTGACGGGAGGCTGCAAGGCGTTCCGTGTTGGGGCCCTCGGGAGATAAAGGAGAGAAGAGGAAGGAAAGAGGAAAGCCGAGGAAGATTTGGCGCGAGATAAAGATGGTCTTGTTATGTTTGCTTTCTCGTTTGGGGAAGAAGCATGTTCCGAAAGCGAGCTCCTAATTTCGCCAGGGATGTCTCGTTCTATGGAGCCACGTGGCTTTTCGGAACCCTTTATTTTTTTTGTCGGCCATCTGCGATACTCGGTCGCCACTCGCCGGAGCCGTCCTGCGTAAACGCCGCAGGATTGTCTTGCAGCGAGCGTCAGCATTCAGCAATGTGTAGACGAACCGTGCACTCGTAATTTCTTGAATAGAATGCGTGAGCACGTAAAACTTCTTCCAGATGAAGATAGGCCTACCGTCTGCTAATACTTAGAAAGAGAGAGGACACAGAGGACACCCAGTTTTAATTACGATGGGCTTTCGTACGGGCAGCTGTCACTGCCTCATCGACAGTGTAGTTCTGTAGAGTCCGTAAAGAATGTCTGAAGCAACGTCTGAATGTGCCGCCAATGCACTCGGCGTGGCATGGCGTTAAAGTCACTAAATCACCAGTCGCTCTTGACCCCTTCCCGGAAGATAAAAATAGACAATGACGCCGCTGTGAGCAAGTTCTCAGTCGCGCATCCAATTACTCTTGATTTATAGGTACTTTTTGGTGTCTCGATTCTTTCAATATTTAAATCCGCTTTGAGCAGCGCTTAGCTATCATCTGAACACTGGCCATTTCACACGAAAACAGACGCGCCAACTTCTGATTATTTTAGATTCGAATAAAAAGTTCATATCGTAGAGACATGTTCCAAAAGAAGTGTAGATGCCTTCCTTTCAAGGCAAAAAAAATCTGTTCCTCAGGATATCATGGTCCGAGGTGAAAAACGTGCCTTAATCTCGCTATCCTTAGAAAATTGTTGTTCAGAAACCATTCCTTGTGGCAAAAGATTTTCTCGGCGTGTAGACAGGTACTGAGCTGCCCTGTCCTGTCCCAAATGTCCCATTTTGCTTCAAATTTGAAGCTCATATCAGGGAATAAAATTTTATGGTGTCCTCATTTTCTAAAGTTAACTTGGATTCTAAACACTATACTATATCATGCCATACCTATAGTCAACGACAACATACTATACCATGTCATACCATGCTAGATCATTCCACACCGTAGAATGCCATGCTATGCCGTATCATAAAAAGTCGCTCAATTTAATAACGTGCCAAGCGAAGCCAAACAAATACAGGCAGTAGCCCCGCACTAGTGAAGACACGAGAACTTCTTTTTGCCATCAAATCAATGTTTATAAATTGTAGAAAATGAATTGTTACAACATGTATATTCTGGAGACAAGTGAAGCAGAAGACTGTGCAGCGATTCTGTGCAGTCTTCTGAAGGCTATAGATGATTTATGCACTTACACGGCAGCGGCATAAATAAATAAATACATAAATAAATAAATAAATATTAAATGCTCGAACATAATGACATCGACCCTGCGCCATAATTGCTGTGTTATTAAGCGCTGGCGACCTGTTGAGAACGGTACGTGTGGATGGTGCCTTCTTGGAAAGAGGGGCATCGTTTAACACAAAGCGGGAGAGGCCCTGCCAGAGCCTATCGACCGTATACAGTTTACGGCGGTGCGCTAGTGTCCTTAATTGTGGTCCTCCTTTTCCCCGAAATTCGTGCGGTGCGCACTCACGTAACGCGCTCCGTAAACATCCGTTTCTGCGTAGAAGTGCGTGCACACCTGCCCGCAGTATTCGCGCCGAGTCGCACTGAGCACGTTCGTATCGATCAGACGAACGTCGCGCAAGCTACGCGGGAACAAGGTGAATCAGAGAATTCGGCGAATGCACTATTATCTGCAGAGAGCGCTGCCCGCTCATTGCCGTCCGTTGGATCCTGGTCTGCGCGCGTTCCTCTGCTTCGAGTCATACCGCCATGCTCATGTGGGGCCATTAAGAGAAATAGCCCGAGACGGAAATTTTTCAATGCGACAACGTTAGAAGCCCCGTAGGGTAAAAAAAATTCATTTGCACTTAAGTCTGCTTACGAGCGGAAATGCGGAAGCCTTTCCGTGTCCGCTGCTTTCTGCCTGCATTCTCCATTTCTTTATTTTCTCCATTTTATTCTTTTTTCGATGATATAATTTGTTTTTCTTACCTTTGTTTGTTTTTAATTTGTTGTTTTTATTTATTTCTTATTTGTTAACTTTTCCTGCTGACTTTTTTTTCGTTTCGTTTGATTGACAGGTGGAGCGAACACTTCCTGTACACGTTTCCTGCGCACACGCGAGCCAAGAAAGGCTTGCGCCTTTAAAAATGCGGCGTCGGCACGTGTCACATAAGTTAGGAGCGGAAGTGACGTCAAGTGGTGAGTATACTTTTCCGTGTATCTTCTTTGAGTCCGTGTCGTCACCTCTGCACCCCTTGGGGGAAACATCTAAGCACTAACTATAGATAACCCGAAGAGATGTCTGGCTGTGTGCAGAAAGGAATGTAGGGGCTCGCAAACTCAACCACAAAAGCAATAACACAAAACTAGATGTAAATGCATCAACAGTTTCTACTGAGTTTTGCATTGCCCAACACATAACCTAATGCGGTGTCACTGCGAATTTTTTTTCTGCCCCTGAGTGTTCTTTCTTCGGAATTATCCGTATGAATTTATGAAACTAAGATTACCAGGTGGAATACAGGTGCACTCTTGCGACAGCGCTTATGGTGGCCGGTCCTGAGCTGCCATGTGTGTTCGTGTTTTTTTTTAGTTCGGCTCCATGAATGCTGCTGCCAGCGCTGCTTATGAATACCGCTGTGCGCTTTTCAGAAACGTACCGTGGCTGAGTGCACTGAAAGCGGCTATTCTAAAGCACATTTACCTTGCGCTGTCTTACTAGAACAAGATGAGGGAAGATGAAAAGGAAGACAAAAAGAAAAAGAGACAAAAGAGCGGATAATAAGAAAACGTGAAGAAGAAATAAAGAAATCGTGCACAAAGAAACCAAGACGGAGGAAACAGGCAGTCAGGGAGGAAGGGATCAATTTGTGGATGTATGCATGAAAAGAGGTGTTAGCGTAGGGGTAATATTTTAGCTTTGGCAACAGAAGAATGGTACCAGCCGATGCAATCTCTAGAAGATATTTACTTGATAAAAAATCATAAATGAAGAAAAGAAAGCAGTCGTCATTAACAAGTTCCAAACACAACGATGCGCTGCAGGAATATTAATGGTGTTTACTGGACAACTCCGTTTACTGCGCCGTTTACTGCACAAGCAAAATGTACTAGTAAAACTGCATGCCTTGCAAGTAGGGCATACTTAACTAAATAGAATTCGCTTCCATAGCCGTGGCCACTTCTGCGCTGTGAGTTGCTCATTCTGATTTGCCATCTTGGTAAAAGCTCAGATCCGAGGAATATAGGTTTAACCAGTAAGCTGTAAACAAAAATATCATAATAGTAGTAGCCTTTCGGAAGTATCGCTAATGATACTCCGCGATTAGTAGTACTATTGTTAATATTTCCAAATGAAAATAAATCAAAGCTGACGTTACTATATATAAACTAAATAATTCGGCCCCACTATTCTACTCGTTGATATTTATTACTGCTCCTTCATGATGAAGCGGAATGCAGCTGTTTGCGTAAACAATCACCCCTTGGTGAAGTGCGTTCTCCGCCCCAGCTAGCAGCGCACACAACGGGCCTCATGCGCTTGCAATAAATTTTCCCGAATCCGGAGGGAATTATTAAATGTTTCCGCGCAATATAACTTCAAAGAGCCAACGACGTCTCCCGTAAACAGCTCGACACGCTCGTACATGTGAAAGAAACAACCGCTTATTATCCGCTCAGGGGGCCCTAAGCACACGTAAAACGGAACAATTCGAAAAAATAAAAACCTCTGCAACCATCGGAACGGCGTCGTGTCATTACAGAATCCCGACTGTCTAGCTTCGCGCACGGAACACGCGGAGTTCGTGCGGCAATTAGCGCCAAGTGCCTCGCCGCGTGCGTGAGCAAACAAAAATGCGAGCTGGCCCGAGAGAGGGAGCTATATGAGGCTGAGGCGTAACTAACGCAGCGGAAACGAGTCTTGCTGCTGCCTTTCCTCCCGCGACAGCACCTCAGTCTGTTCGGCATGGTGCCTTCTAGGACGCGCGCTGACTTGGAATGCTGGTTGTGTGGCCTCGCGATGGTGATCAAGAACTCAGTCTACTCGGAGGCATTCAGTATCGTGCAGCGGTGTCGAATCTGGCCGGAGTGAGTGACTGAATGAGTGAGTGAGTGAGTGTGAGTGAGTGAGCGAGTGAGTGAGAGATCGAGTGAGAGCGAGTGAGAGAGTGCGAGTGAGTGAATGAATGAGAGATCGAGTAGTGAGCAAGTGAGGTGAGTGAGTGTGAGTGAGTTAGTGTGAGTGAGTGAGTGAATGAATGAGAGATCGAGTGAGAGTAAGTGAGTGCAGAGTGAGGTGTAGTGAGTGTGAGTGAGTGAGTGAATGAATGAGAGATCGAGTGAGCGAGTGAGTGAGTGAGTGAATGTGAGTGAGTGAGTGAGTGAATGAGAGATCGAGCGAGTGAGTGAGTGCAGTGAGTGAAGTGAGTGAGTGAGTGTGAGTGAGTGAGTGGAGTGAGTGCGTGAGTGTGAGTGAGTGAGTGTGAGTGAGTGAGTGAGTGGAGGATGAGAGATCGAGTGAGCGAGTGATGAGTGTGAGTGAGTAAGTGAGTGAATGAATGAGAGATCGAGTGAGCGAGTGAGTGAGTGAGCGTGAGTGAGTGAATGATGAGTGAGTGAGTGAGTGTGAGTGAGTGAATGAATGAGTGAATGAGAGATCGAGTGAGCGAGTGAGAAAGTGGGTGAGAGTGAGTGCGTGAGTGTGAGTGCGTGAGTGTCAGTGAGTGAGTGTGAGTGAGTGAGTGAGTGAATGAGAGACGTGAGGAGTGAGCTGAGTGAGTGAGTGAGTGTAGTGAGTGAGTGAGTGTGAGTGAGTGAATGAATGAGAGATTGAGTGAGTGAGTAAGTGAGTGTGAGTGAGTGAGTGAGTGAGTGAGTGTGAGTGAGTGAGTGAGTGAGTGAATGAATGAGATGAGTGAGCGAGTGAGTGAGTGAGTGAGTGCAGTGAGTGTGAGTGAGTGAGTGAGAGTGAGTGAGTGAGTGAGTGAGAGTGAGTGAGTGAATGAATGAGAGATCGAGTGAGCGAGTGAGTGAGAGTGAGTGAGTGAGTGTGAGTGAGTGAGTAGTGAGTGAGTGAGTGTAGTGAGTGAGTGATGAGTGAGTGAGTGAGTGAGTGAGTGAGATGAATGAATGAGATATCGAGTGAGCAGTGAGTGAGTGGAGTGAGTGAGTGAGGTGAGTGAGTGAGTGAGTGAGTGTAGTGAGTGAGTGAATGAATGAGTGACGAATGAGTGAGTGAGTGAGTGGTGAGTGAGTGAGTGAGTGAAGTGAATGAATGAGAGAGTGAGTGAGTGAGTGAGTGAGTGAGTGAGTGAGTGAATGAATGAGAGATCGAGTGAGCGAGTGAAGTGAGTGAGTGAAGTGAGTGAGTGAGTGTGAGTGAGTGAGTGAGTGAGTGCGTGAGTGTAGTGAGTGAGTGAGTGAGTGAGTGAGTGAGTGAATGAGAGATGAGTGAGTGAGTGAGTGAGTGTGAGTGAGTGAGTGAGTGAATGAGTGAGAGTGAGTGAGTGAGTGAGTGAGTGAGTGTTAGTGAGTGAATGAGTGAGTGAGTGAGTGAGTGTGAGTGAGTGAGTGATGAGTGAGTGAGTGAATGAGTGGAGTCGAGTGAGCAAGTGAGTGAGAGTGAGTGAGTGAGTGAGTGGTGAGTGAGTGAGTGAGTGTGAGTGAGTGAGTGAATGAATGAGAGATCGAGTGAGCGAGTGAGTGAGTGTGAGTGAGTGAGTGTGAGTGGTGAGTGAGTGAATGAATGAGAGATCGAGTGAGTGAGTGAGTGAGTGAGTGAGTGAGTGAGTGAGTGAGTGTGAGTGAGTGTGAGTGAGTGAGTGAATGAATGAGATATCGAGTGAGTGAGTGAGATGAGTGAGTGTGAGTGAGTGAGTGAGTGAGTGAGTGAGTGAGTGTGAGTGAGTGAGTGAGTGAGTGTGAGTGAGTGAGTGAGTGAATGAGAGATCGAGTGAGCGAGTGAGTGAGTGAGTGAGTGAGTGAGGTGAGTGAGTGAGTGAAGTGAGTGAGTGTGAGTGAGTGAGTGAGTGAGTGAGTGAGTGAGTGTGAGTGAGTGAGTGAATGAATGAGAGATCGAGTGAGCGAGTGAGTGAGTGAGTGAGTGAGTGAGTGAGTGTGAGTGAGTGAATGTGAGTGAGTGAGTGAGTGAGTGTGAGTGAGTGAGTGAGTGAATGAGAGATCGAGTGAGCGAGTGAGTGAGTAGTGAGTGAGTGAGTGAGTGAGTGAGTGAGTGAGTGAGTGAGTGAGGATGAATGAGATGAGTGAGTGAGTGAGTGAGATGAGTGAGTGAGTGAGTGAGTGAGTGAGTGTTAGTGAGTGAGTGTGAGTGAGTGAGTGAATGAATGAGAGATCGAGTGAGCCAGTGAGTGAGTGAGTGAGTGTGAGTGAGTGAGTGTGAGTGAGTGAGTGAGTGAGTGAGTGAGTGAGTGATGAGTGAGTGAGTAAGTGAGTAGTGAGTGAGTGAGTGAGTGAGTGGTGAGTGAGGTGAGTGAGTGAGTTGAGTGAGTGAATGAATGAGAATCGAGTGAGCGAGTGAATGAGAGTGAGTGAGTGAGTGAGTGAGTGAGTGAGTGAGTGAGTGAATGAATGAGAGATCGAGTGAGCCAGTGAGTGAGTCGGTTGGTCGGTGAGTCTGTCTGTCTCCGTCCGTCCGTCCGTCCGTTCTGACACATAAGTCAGTTGACAGTTTTTTTTCACTCCCACGTGACCTCGGTTCCGCGAAGCACTGTTCCTCATAGGAACAGCTCTAGCAATAACCAATAAATCAGTCATTCATGCGAAGGTCATTCTTACGAGCACTAATACAGCCGTAGTTGAACTGGAATGACCGGCAAGACGAGCGTACGGTTCTGTAGCGGTGATGTTTTCAAGGTTTCTTAAAATGTCGAGCAGAAAAATAGTTTATGAAGCATAATATGAACTTCGGAAGACCAAAACGGCATAACAAAGAGCTTCCACGGTTGAGCCTGCCCGCAACGTTGAAATTGCGTCTTCATGTAATGCGCGGGATTTCATAACGTCATTCTGTATATTTGAACTGCATGTTCATTTCTCTTTTCACCTCTTGAGCTATCTATTAACTATCGTTATAGTCCATGCAAATTTCAATGCTAAACGCGCAGTGTTCGTTTTCAAGTTGTTTACCTAGGCCACTGCACGCAACGCACGCACTCCTGAAATAATGCCTTCACAGACGCAAGTTTTATGAACGCAGCCGAAGTTTATACTCCGGCTTCATACATCGCTCCGAACAAGAATGCTTCCCGAGGCTGTTGAAATTAAGCAGGCTTTGCGTCCCCCCCCCCCCCCCCATACGAGAGATACTATGCATTCAGAAGCTCATCTTCGGCAGTGGTGCCTGCAATTAACGGGTTGGCTTCTAGCTCAAATTCGCGATGGCGGCACGGCGCTCCGTGCGCGTTAATTATCCTTGAAAGCAGCCAGGGAAGGTTCGCCAGCCGGTAATGCGTAGCTCTTGTTGTTCGTCGCTGTGTCGCCGTAGCAGCAGCTTACACGAGCGCCGAAACAAGGTGTGGGGTCTAGTTATTGCTTGGGCGTTTTTTTTTCTTTTACATCTCGTTTTTTTTAATTGCCAAACGCTTTTGTCAGCTCGTTAGGCGTTCACTCAAAACGCAGTCTTCCAGCTATAAAAGCACTGGCGTGCGTTCGCTAAGGCGCCACAAGGAACAACAATGCTCATCATTCTGATAGGTCTGTCTGTGAGCTAGTTTGTGCCAAGGAAATACAATGTAAACAGGAATGCGTACATATGGGAGTAAAGAGGCTGTAAAGGGAGTAAAGAAGCTGTCCGGTGGCTACAGGACAGCTCACTCCCTTTTTACTACTTTTAATCCTTTTTTTACTCCTGTACTCATGTTTAGAGGGTAGAGTGTAACAGCGCACAAGTAAACAAGAAGTGAAACACACACGACAGAGCACGAGTAGACCGTGCCTGGCAAGTGTCTCTTGGTGTTGTTTTCTCGTTGGTCCACAATTTATATTTTCCCCTCTTTTTCGATTTTGCTTTATTCTGCTAAAGTTCCCAATTTTTTTCCAAGGGTAATAAATAATTTGTGGGGTTCACACTAAAGGAAAAAAGGTTTCCTTAATTTTTGAAGATGAGCAACCGGCGACGAGGTCATGCGGGAGCTCGTTGGTGTTTGTATATTTGCTAGAAAATATTTTCCTTCCTTTTGATTATTTCTTAACTGTTCATTAAATCCAGGAAAGTATTACCGCAGCTCGTCCACATTGATCGCGCACAACCTTACTCTGCCATGAGAACGCAAAAACATGCTTATTTATTATGGCAACACTGCGCATTTCCCCCCAGTACACAATCTTCGACCAAGCTGAAACTCCCTATACATATATAACCTGCCTACAAATTATCAATAATGCTTTATACCGCTTACATTTTGTTTAATGAGAAGGGAACTCAGATAATCACAGAGACTGCGCCGGACAGCAGCTAAGCTAGATCGTGGTGACTTTTTTTTTCTTCCAATGGCAAAAATTTTCAAAATTTGAAAATTGCAATGTTCTGTTTTATTATATTGAAGGTAATGGTCCATTCTTCTGATAAGTAGCAAAATCTTTCTTTTAAACTGTTTCCATCGACCGCATCAGGCAGTTAAGACTACCATAGAAAACCAATGGGGAACGCTTTAGACAATAGCAAAAACATGAATAAAAAGAAGATAGAAGACTGCCGTCGGGTGATCTGCGGATATATTGATTGTTATAGTGAAATGTTAACTTATATGAAAAAATTGCGTTCATAAACGGTTTCCCGCTTAAAAATGCTCGTGGCCAGAATTGCTGGGTATGATTGGCGCTAATATGCAGTAAATTTAGACACAGAGACTACTCAAGACCAGAACAAACGCGAATGTCACGAACACACAGGTAGTTCACGGTGATAGAGAAAAAGAAATTCACATAAGGAGGTATTGCGAACCTGACAGTTATGATGATACAACCTCACACAAAAGCTTGGTAAATACTACTAACGTGTCTCGTTTTCTCTGGTGGAGAACTTAAGAACTCGTTTGTGGCTCGCACACTCACGAAGTCGAGAAACACAACCGCAAAGCTTTTGTCATCACAACAGATTTTCTGTAATGTTTTCGACCAAAACTGGTGGTAATAATTTTTTTTTCTAACCGAATTTCGCGTAGTTACCACAAAAGGAAGTATACACTACAGAAAGGTACTGCAGAAAAAACTATAGTACTACAGAAATATACTACAAAACAACACAGATATCTATCGTTACGATAAAACTACAATACATTCCCCTTTTTTTTACCCGTTTTTAGAAGCCTGGTAATAAATCGAAAACCTTGTTTTTCTCATCGAAGTCGTATTTACGCTCATTTTGTCAGCAAACGAATCGACCTGCAGCACGCGACAAACGAAGCGACGACTCCATCCGTTTAGCGTTCAAAGATGAAGCAAAATTGAAAACGCAACAGTAGGAACTTGTGACACTTTCAAGTACTGCACCACTCCTGGGAAAATTTCAGCGCTTTGTTTTAAGCGCCAAGCATTTCGCCTCAACGCATTTTCCTATTCCTAACACGCACTTTTTTTTTCTGCGAAAATCAAACCTGAAAAAAGCTTGCGCGTTACAATCCGATTTAAAATCGAAACCACGCTATGCGAAGTTCCGACGTCACTTCCATAACATAATGGTGCTTAATATTGCAACGTTCGCATGGTTGTCATTTTGGAGACTACGCTCAATTCTATATCTTTTTCGCCACGTATACTTCGACCTTTTTTATCCTAAAAATAACGCTAAGCAATTACGAGTCCTGGCCGCGGGTATTGTGTGCCTAGCCTCACTGCTGGCTGTCTTCAGGAAGCATGAAGCTTTCTTCATGCGTAAAAACGTAAACTTGGTCTGTACGTCACTTAGACTGCTAGCTGGACGTGGCGCTCGCTTCCTGTGACGAGCGGTAAACAGCGCGAGACGAAACTTCCGGCAAGCGATTTTGTACAACCTCCGGAGCGTGCATCGCACCGGAATTCGACGCCAGACCAGTGTTTGCTTTGTCTAAGGCGTGAGCCGTGCGCTGTGCTGCCTAATTTGATCTCCATTTTACTTCCACTGCTCGTCTCGCAATTTTGATGTTACACTGCTGTTAGAAAACCCTGCCCGTATGTCGGCTTTCTAACTCTTCGACGTTTCTCGGGACTCCTTTAGCGCAGTCATAAACGTGTTGCTCTCACACTTGCGTCCTCTAATCACGCTCTTTCTCATCTCCCTTCGTTTTTTTCTTGCTTCTTTTCTTCCTTTTCTTCCTGTATCTGTTCTTATTTTGTCACTCTTTTCTTCAGCGCTTGTTCCGCTACTTCATTTAGGTTGCTACCACTTTCTTCTCTTCATTTACTTATTTCATTCGTTAATTCTCGTTTGTTTCAACGCAGTTTTCTTTGTTTTTTTTTTATTTCATAAGCTATTTCTTCCCTCTTTTCTACTTATTCAAGCGTTCTTTCTTCTTACTCTCTCTCTCTCTCTCTCTTGCTTTCCCTCACCGTGAGGCGTTCCAGTCTCGTGTTCCAAGCGGCAGCTTAATTAGTTTTCGAGCCAGCGTGTCTCGTCTCAACCACTTGGCGGCGAGCCGGTCGTGCTTTGCTGAGCGCCGCGCGGGATCCGTAGTAATAACACGCCGCTGCCAAAACAGCTCCAGAACGTGCTCGCTCCGGCCGCCGCCCAGCCGGACAAAAAGCGTCCTTTAGCCCATTACGCGCATGCGCACAACTGCGTAGCTTCCTTTCTTTTTCTTTAGGTCGAGGGAGTTAACGTGAATTCTGTTCTCATTAGCAACTTCAATGTCAACAGCCAGGCTCCTGTCGCGATACTTCCTGCTGCCACATCGGCTCAGAACTCCCTTCCCCCCCCCCCCCCTCTATGCAGCTTACGTAATTGGCCCAATGTCGGAAACGTATTGCTAAAGGCTGGTCCTACATAGCGCCAGAGTGAAACCATCCAATCGCAATATTGGGCCGATGGGGAACTTGCGCTGAAGTTTGTGGTGCCGATTGCAGCGCCATAACACATAGCCTAGCGAGAAGAGCAAGCAGTTTTGGGTAGCACTATTAGTAATTTTCCGCGCCACCTTCAGGCGCTTACTGTCGTGTGCCTCCGCGCTCTGTCGAAGGCGCACGTGCCGTGCGTCAGCTATCTGGGCTGCGCCCATAGAAGCTGGGCCATGAATGCTGTCAACCAAACGCGGGTATCTAATCGCGCAGAATGTTTTCTCGCGTTTGCAGCGGCCCAAGCGGCTGACAAAAGCAGTTTTGAGTCACCGAATGGAACAATTGCAACGCCACCTTGGCAGTGCAGGTTCCCCATTAACTGTAACACTCTGCATGCCCTGAGCTTTGCTAATTTAGTTTTCAAACACAGCCTTAATGGCTGTCTCCCGGTTTTGTGTAACAAGCGGGTACTGGAACGGGGTATAAAGTACAAAACCAGAAAAAACTAGATACGACAGGCCTCTTATAAAAGGGCAATTTGAGTCAATTACTTCAAACTTTCCACAAAGAAACGGCTTATATTTAAATGAATAAGACACAATTGCAGCTAAATCAGAGAAAATAGTCAGCTACTAAATGTCTAATAATAACTGATGTTTTAAGAGTTGTCTTCAGTGCATTCATTCTCGCAGCGCCTTGAAGCTCAGTCCAGCGGCACTAACTCAGGAAACGCTGAGCATCGCTGAGATTCCGATCGTCCTCTGAATTAAGCAACACCGCGTCGTGGTGGTTCTTTCCGCAAACACGGCTTGTTGTCAGCGAGTGGAGAATATCAGCTTGATGAAGTTGATGAAATATCAGTGCTTGGAAGATGGTAAATTCATCGCGATTATGAAGAGAAAATGGCAAGTGGCATATGTATCGCGCTCCAATAGCTACCACATACTTCACATGCAAACAGCAATTCACGTTAGTGCAAATATATATGATTTCAAGAGTGTTCTGAAAGATTCGGCAAACACGTAGAAAGACTCCCCCTCGTTGGAGGCCCAGTCAGGACTGCTGTCCCACGAGGGTTCTAGATTTGCTAATTATGCACACCATCTTGGCTGACGGTTACGTCTGTGCTCTAGGATTATTGGATAACTACATGGGTTTCCCATTTAGCTTTACGCATGCGCCCTCTTTAACGTTAGTTGAGTTACACACCTCCCAGAAAGGATGCCCTACAGAATGTGTTTTGAGATTTGAATCTTCGTTGAGAAGGCAGAAAGTATCGTACGCGTGCACAATCACGATAAAAAAAATTGTAGTTATCCAGTTGTCCGCAATGCACTTTGACTAGGTTAAATGCTCTCCGAGGTTTTATTGCACACAGCTTCATCATCATTAGAAAAGTTTTATCGGGAGTTATTCTCCCTCTTGGAAGCTCATTGACGTTACCATGCAGTTCGAAAACAGGTAATCGTGCACGTTGCTGCAAATCATGATGGCCAATCACTTTGTTCCTTTGCGGTGTCGATGGGGTTATCATGTGACCGCCTGTATATTTGTGGCTTGGTTTTAAAGTCTTTCAATCATAACATCAAGCGAACTTTTTCGGGGTCAAGAAACTGCAGACAGTTGCCAAAGCGCCGCGTATCACATTTCGAATTAGTTTTCAAATTCTCACCAAAGTATTAAGTATCTGTAAAACGTATGAAACTTAATACAGACGCCTTCAATCATTCCCGTTTCAAAAATTATTGCGTCTAGATTATTGGTTCATTTGCACATGTGCGAGAGGAAAGGAATGGTATCAGAGCAGTGCATAAATGCGAATATGCGAGCATGGAGCTTACAAGCACGACTGCATTTCTCACGAATATCTCATGATTGGAAAAATAACCGCAGAAGCAAAACCCATTAAATAAAGGAGCCAGCCACCCCACGATCAATTCTATATATAGCAAGCGTCCCCCAATATTACAACATTTTGGGCGAGTTGGTTACCTACATTCATTATTACAGCGCAAAGACGGCACAGAACAAGAAGGGGACACAACAGCGCTGTTGTGTCCCCTTCTTGTTCTGTGCCGTCTTTGCGCTGTAATAATGAATAAAGGAAGCGTCCCCCGACATACCGTCACCTCACATACCACGCGTTGTTATGTCGTCCTTGCCACTCTAGTTTAAGTATTCATTCGACTCTCTTATGTTTTCTACTTATGTTTTCCCAGACTTAGAACTAAACCGTTAAACCAATGAATTGCGATCATGTGGATCATAAGGTTGGCGTTGAGTCTGTCATGTCTTGGCTGCCAGGGTACAGTTCTAAAAATGATATCGTTATTTAGCAGTAGCAGGCAGTACGTCACAACCAGTATGATGGATATTCACCGTCTAATGAATGTGAAAATCTCCTTGTGAACACAAGGTCAGACAATCAGATCGCTGATCTTATCACTCTCAGTTGAGGATGGTTTTCGGCTAGCGATGGGAGCGGGCCAATCACATTATAGAGACGAGAATTGCGCGATGAGAATCTGCACATTAGTTAACATGGCCTCGCGGGCAAATGCCCATGAACATGCAGCATGCGCACGCCTTACCATTTGTATTTTGGCCTCTCCTTTATGTTACAATTCAGTAGTACCGCTACTCGCTCTCAATTTTCACGGCTGCCTTGGTGCCTCGGCTGTCATATATAATCGTCTGGCTCTCATACAAATATACAAGACCAAACATCAAAACGTGGCAGCATTATCAGCACCAGGAGCAAGACCAACTTTGAGGCTAAATGACAAGCTAAGCATAAAGGAAACCATGAAGAACGTTAGGCCTAACAGCTGGGTCCCGTCGCCCCCCGGAAATCGATGAAGAATCGCCGGCGCAAAATAGGGCGTCAAAGCGTTCAATCTTCGATGACTACAGCGCGGCCGTGTCTGTGTTCAAGGGACCTGGTGGCATCGCCGAACCGGCGTTCGAAAGAGCCGACTCGAGCGCAGAGCCGCCCGGCAGAAATGAGGGGTCTCTGAAGGACTAAGTGGGACAATCCCAGAGGAAGAGGGCGCGCTAAGGACACTCTCATTTTGAGGGTGGGTGTGGGTGTTGGCGTGCGTGTGTATGTGCGCGAGTGTGTGCGTGCAAGACTGGCGAGAAAAATACAAAACATTGGAATATCAACAAAAAGTGAAAAACACTACCCGGCAGAAATAAAGAACAAATAAGATGAACATTCCTCTCCAGGGCTTGCTTAAGGCTCTATTTAAAGGAAAGAACCAACCAGCAAGCTTCCCGGACGTAAAGGCAACATCCATAAGTAAACATCGCACTTTCTCCTACAAGTACATGAGAGAAGCGAGCGCTCCGTCGTGTCCTCCTCCTCTTCCGTCGTCTGCTCTTTACGTTGTCTGCACTTTGCCACACGCACACGTCGTCTGCTATCTTTCCTTCCGTGGCATGGTTTTCCAGTTCTTACCATAAAAAAAGGAAGGAAGTGGCGAAGCTCGTATGTTCCGAGAGACAGTAGGCGCAGGCAAGGGTGTGACATTCCCGTAGAGCCAATGGGGACGATTTTGAAATGCGACGGTGGCGGTGCCTGGGAGTTGGCGGTAAAAACATAAATTGCTCAAAACTTTGCTCGCTATGCTTGCGCCGGTCGCTGTCGTCTGCTGCCACTGCGCTGCAGCGTTGCCCGCGGCGGCACTGGCGGCGCAGACGCGTTGTGTCATTGACTCCAGCCGCGTTTGCTGCCAGATACCAGGATCGCTGCAATCGTTCCGACCGTGGCGACACTTATGGCGCGGACGCGCAACTTGCAACATGCCACAGCACTGGCGCAGGCACATACAAGAGGGCACGCGCACCAAGGCGCCCAAGTCCTGTGTATACACAAGGCTTCTTGAAAAGAGGATTGATTAAGGGGACGTGATCACTTCATTCATTCTTTCTTTGTCCGCCGTCGCCGGAGCGGGAATAGAAAAAGACCTTCGTCCAGTTCGCCGTTCGCAGCTGCCGGTCTTCCCCGTCGTGCAAAGAAAAAAACAACGCCTGTTTGTGTTGGCCGCGTCTGTGTAAGTCGTCGCCCTGCAGTTCTTGCGTGGAAGGAGGGATGGGGGCGCCACCATCGCCTGCTGCAGCGCCGACATCTTCGCAAGCATTGCCCGCAGCTTTGTCCAGGCAGCGCGAAACGAAACTCGATTTGTTCCGTAAAAGGAAATGGAGGAGGACAAAGAGGAGAGAAGGCGAAGTGTTGGATATTGGATTACGCCGCCGTACTTTTTGTCCGGAGCCTTATGTGTTTTAGGCGGCCGTGTCTTTGTCGCTGTCGCCGCTGTGGCAATGTGCTATACAGCGTTGCTGGTATTGCTGTTGCTGACATCGCTGGTACCTGCTTTCTTCAGGAAGTGTTCTCGTCAATAGGCAGGTCTAGCTTCCTCGCTAAGATTTCGCTGATTTCCTTGCTTCGTCGTCCGTTGGACAAACAGCTCCGGCAACAATTCTTATTTGCCATCGTCTACGTTTAGTACACGCCGCTCCGGCACGCTGTCTTTTTTTCGGGGAAAAGGGGAAAACATTCTTACTGGTTTACGCCTCAGATTGCTTTCCCTTTCCCCTGTCTGGCCTTTCGCCGTTGTGCCTGCGTCATTCACTCTCTTCCAGCATGCGTGTGTGCAGGGAATGCCCTAAAAGGTCATCCTAAAAGGGCTCTTCTCGCAGTTATAGTTTCGCACCATGCTTTCGCCTGAGAATATACTGACGGCGTGGAAGTTGTCGTTGTAAGCCGTAAACGAGAAGTGTCTCCTTTATGCGCCGATTACTGAGGGCGTTGGTCTGACACATAATTAAACAGATAGGCAATCGTCAGGTGCACTTAACTAGGCGTAACTAACCGGTTAGATATGTCTAGATGGGCCTTGGACACAGCTGACCTGCCGACCAGCGAATACCTGCTCTCGGCGTTTGCTTCTTTACCTTTTTTTTTCAATTTCCGCGCTAACCTGCTTGGCTACACTTGCTAGATATTTTGTTGTCTCTGGTTCTGAAAATACCTCACTACACTACCTCCGCAAATCCATCACAGCCATTGTACGCTGCTACAGGTGGTTTCGAATGTGTACCTCACTGGGTGCCAGGCAAAAACTCAGTGTGCCGCGTCTTATGTCTGTGCTAGAGTGTATGACTTTCGCGTAGGTGCGGCTAGCAGTAGAATAGGTTGGGTTTCAGGTTAATATGTACTACAGAAAAAGCGGTTATAGTATTCCACCGTGGTATCTACGCCAGCCAAAAGACCTTAACTACTTAGGGAAATTTGTTTTGCCAATCTAATGGAATTGAACTTTTTTATATAAATTCAATTATATTCAATCGCCACTGCGCACCGTGCTAGTTGGCAAGATGGAGGGCAGAAAAATGTACCGCTCCAAGGTTAAGGAACAGGAGGGAGAGGGAAGAGAGAAAGAGTGTTGGAGGGCGACGAGTGGCCTAGTGTCTTGGGAGGTTATGGCGAGGAGAGAATAATGCGCAGAGAGCGGCTGCGACAGCAAGAACACATAAAGTGGCGACCGTGAAAGGAGGAGGCTAAGACGAGTTCTGAGGAATGCGTAACATGAGGCTGGTTCTAAGAACGAATTCAGGGATATACCTTTGAACCAAACCCATAACAGTTCTAGCTGATTCTTGCGCTAAGCCGGTAAGTCTAGCTCTACAATTTTTTTTAGGTACAGGCTTTAGCAGTTTAACGTTAACAGTTCACCGTTGCATGTCAATCACATTTTACTGTAAATCTGCCCAGGGTTAAAGTAGGTTAGGTTTACCGTTAGATTAATTTCAAAGGGCCACTTAGTAGAACTCCATACAACTATTGTTCCCAGTAAAAATTGATTCTGCGGCTCTGCATATCCCAAATGCAGCCATTATTGAATTAGGCTCTGCATATGTTGACGTTTACCCAGCTGTAAAAAAAAAAAGGCATTGATGGCTGAGAAAATCGAAGTTAAAAAATTCGTGTCACTTGATTTAAACTTTTGTAATGCACACCGAGAATGACTGGTAGTCGTCGTTTTGAAGTGGATGACTGCGTAAACCTAATCTCTGAAATGAATAAAAAAATGTAAATTGGTTTTGAGGAAAGCAAATGATGCAGTAACTGTGTCACATATCTAGTGGATAGCCAGTTGTGCCAGATAGCTGTCATTTGATGGATGGTGGCGACCTCTCCGGCTCGTTCGGTTGCCTTCACTTGCGTGGTGCCAGGGGTGCGTGCTGAGCCGCATCGCGCTAACCTTCTGTAATAATTATTGTGGCTAGCTGCGTCTCCAGCATGTCATGAGGTAAGACAAGCTCCGGAGGTGAAGTAAACAAGCGCATTTTAGTTCGCTTCGGAAAAAAGTCACCAAAATCGAAAAATGCGAACAGCAGTTCTCAGCGTTTGCGTGAGCATGAAAATCGCTTACCGAAGAAAGCACCTCTCTTAACAATGTTTTCACTTCTAATCCTGGCGCTGCAAACGTGTTTGTCTGCTAGACAGGTTTGTTTAGCGAGTCCGCTTCAGCAGAGTATTCCATTTCAGGCTAATCGCAGATAAATTAAAACAATATTCCGGTTCTTAAAACAGCGCGATAATTAAACGAGAGTTCTGCGGTATTATCTCGTGGTATGGTGAATGTTAAATCTGCTGTTTAATCCTGGTGTGTTCGGTCGGTGGAGAGTTTTTTTTTATAATCTGAGACTCAAGAAATCATCTTAATTTACTAATTGTCGAATACAAGATGCATTATTTTTTAACTATCAGGTTTTTCTTAGTATTATTGCAACTCAGAGTCCAGTAAAGACGAACTTCTCGATGTCTGCTATTTTTGCTACCGCGGGTTTTGCGATACTAAAAGGTATTGTCTTGGAAACGTTTTGCTTTTTCTCTTGTTCGGGCTTTGTGCTCCAAAGACTCAAGGCATGAGCCAGCCCAGTTAACAAGAGCAAAGGATCGGGGTTTTTTTCAGGTTCCGGTTTAGTTGCTGTTACCACGTTGGCGCCAGCTGCGGTGCACTGGTTAAGTCAGGTGATTACAGGAAGACGGTACCAGCGGAAAAGAAGATGCACTGCCGATGCGCTTGGCGCAACACCTATTTTGTGTGTGAGGACGTTCCACAGACATGTGGAGTGCACTTCATCTCTTAAATGTTTCACAGAGCATTTATTTTGCAAGTTTTTCGTCTCTAGTCAGACAATAGGAGCAGTCGTCTGTCCTCCTAACACCAACGCAATCTCCTGCAAAGCGTTTACATAACAAAAATTCCAAGGACGATTACGATTCTCCCTAATGCGAAATATTTATTTATTTATTTTTATTTATATAAAATACTGCCAGTCTCAGTAGGAGACCGTAGCAGGTAGGCAATGAGTCCAATACAAAGTTCAAAGGACAAAAGAGAAATTACAAGCAGATCAACTTAAAAGAGCTCTCTTACAATAAGTGTTAAATAACTGCTAGTAGGCAGATTACGAAGAATACTTTGGAGATTCAGCTGTAGCAAAAAAGAAAACAGGTACAGTAGCAGTCGTTCAAGCCAGCCAGCATGATAGTATTCGAAGTATTTAACAATTGGAGCTAGAAGAAAGCGAAAAAGAAGGTAACGGGTAATATGAGCGCATCTCTGCCGGTGCCTCATGTTGTGCAGCCTCATTGTTTCGCTTTTCTGTGCCGTCGTCACGTGTGGTGGCGATATTAGTTCGATAGTAGTATTAGTTGAAGAGGACAACGATGTGCGCTGCACAGCGCGATAGTGTGCTGTAGTTTAACACGAGGCGTGATCGGCTGCTACGATAGCCTATTAGTTCTCCAATAAAAGAAAAAAAGATAGCGTAGTGCTCTCGTGGAGTGGCCAGCGAAGCTGATCTGTTCGCGGTGCCACGCATTCAAATTGCTGTCACGGTGATGTTTATCTATCTATCTATCTATCTATCTATCTATCTATCTATCTATCTATCTATCTATCTATCTATCTATCTATCTATCTATCTATCTATCTATCTATCTATCTATCTATCTATCTATCTATCTATCTATCTATCTATCTATCTATCTATCTATCTATCTATCTATCTATCTATCTATCTATCTATCTATCTATCTATCTATCTATCTATCTATCTATCTATCTATCTATCTATCTATCTATCTATCTATCTATCTATCTATCTATCTATCTATCTATCTATCTATCTATCTATCTATCTATCTATCTATCTATCTATCTATCTATCTATCTATCTATCTATCTATCTATCTATCTATCTATCTATCTATCTATCTATCTATCTATCTATCTATCTATCTATCTATCTATCTATCTATCTATCTATCTATCTGTCTGTCTGATCTATCTATCTATCTATCTATCTATCTATCTATCTATCTATCTATCTATCTATCTATCTATCTATCTATCTATCTATCTATCTATCTATCTATCTATCTATCTATCTATCTGTCTGTCTGTCTGTCTGTCTGTCTGTCTGTCTGTCTGTCTGTCTGTCTGTCTGTCTGTCTGTCTGTCTGTCTGTCTGTCTGTCTGTTTATTTATTTATTTATTTATTTATTTATTTATTTATTTATTTATTTATATATTTATTTATTTATATATTTATTTATTTATTTATTGGCTCTGTTTCGCCGAAGGCGGCTACGCGGCTCAATCCACTCCTAAGTTTTATCAAGCACGTTTTTCCTTTTGACCCTCTCTAATCTCAAAACAGCGCCATATAAAAGGGATGTCTAGGATGCATGACGTCACAGGAACAGTTCTGGAACATACAATCGGCCGGCAGGGTCACGTCAAGGCCTGAAGCCTAGAAGAATTCCCCAAACTGTAGTAGATTCATAATAAGGAAGTAATTACTCGTTAGCATCCACCTAAACGGACCATCATCCGGGTCAGGACAACATATCTGTCAACTAAGAAGTTTCTGCGGCAGCTGTATAGTATCCACTTGTAGCCGTATGGCTGCGCTTGGGTGGATGCCACTGTGTAATGACTTCCTTAATTGAGGGTGAAGTGACAGTTCAAGTTTCAAGGGTCACGTAAGAACCCAGGTGATAACATTGTCTCACGACAGCGCAACCTGGAGAAACAGAGACTATTTAATAGCTCATGCATAGTGGCTGCACATTACTTAGACAACCAGTGGCTGGCAATTCGAGATGACATTGCTACAGGGTTGAGGAATGTGATTCGGCTTTCTTTACCCACGTACTTCCATGGACTGATGACAGACCGTCTTCAGCGAGTCAGTTTTCTCGATGTTGTCCTCAAGAAAGTTTTGACGCTGTCTGCCTCGCCACCCCTTCCTCTTGTTTCCTCCATCGTTCCTGGCTTCTTCGCTTTTAATGTGTGTCCGCCTTGAGCAGCCGTCAAGCAGCCGCCAACGCGTCAACAAGATTTTTAAAGTGGCTAGAATATTTATTCTTGGCACGCCAAAAAGATCCCGCCTCCACGTTTGGCCACACACAGAATCTATGCCCGCATACGACAGTGCAAAAAAAAAAAGTAAGACACAAAAATGCCACCCGTCAATTTCAACCAGTCTGGGGACGGGAGCAATTGAGACGAACGGACGGCGGATATGTTTTCTTCTCCTCACTTGTGCTCATTATTTATTGCCGTTATCTTTTTTTCTTTCAGATGCGCATTACTTTCTTTCCTGTCCATCCAGCTATACCCTCATTCGGAAACAGCAAAAAAGGAATCGGAGGCAAGAAATTCTGATTGATTGAGTTTGAGTTTCTGCATGGGCAAGATTGCGTTTGCTTGAAGAGCGTTGAGGGCCTGCAATGGCATTTGCTTCTCAGCTCCGGCTCGCGACCCCCTCATTTCTTTCGGCTTTTTTCTTTTCCTCTCTCTCTCTCTCTCTTTGCATCTATTTTTACTTGGTCGATGCCTCCGCATTTCGCTTTCCGCTGCCTCAAACCCTTCAAAACGCGTTGCATCAGCAGCGTCTAGCGAGCGCGCGAAATGCCGGCAAGTTTTCTTTGGCAGCGCGCCGCTGCTGAGAAGAAAATGCGACGCGTTCGAGTTCGCGAAAGTGAATTTCAGGAACACATACTCCCCGGCGTCGAGAGCACTCGTGGACGGCTGGGCTGCCTTTAAAACAAAGATGAAGTTTCGATTTTGGGTTCGTAGTACTTATATGCACATAGGTCCCAAGCAAGCCTTCTTGACAGGCATGCTTCGCCCCAGCATTTGCGAGAGAACAAAACTCTTATACCGCGTTTCCTTTCGCGTTAAAGCTTGTGGCACTCCTGTATGTTATGCAGAGACAAAGGAACATGCGGCAAGGTTTATGTTAATTTAGATGAACATGTACGGAAATGTCGGCCGCTGGCAGTGGCACCAACTATTTCGGCATTGATGTAAAAGAGCTACTGCATGCAATACGCGATACCGTTCAGAACACGAAAATAATGTGTCCACAATAAATGGCGAAAACAAGAGACTTTAAACAATGAAGCACCATAGTAACATCATTATGCACGTAATGAACCATCAATTATTGGCATAGCCAAATTAAAAAAAATCCAAGGAAGCAAGAAATCAGTATTGAACAAGCCAGGCAGCATTAAAAATGAGTGGAGCGCAGAAATGGTCTTTCTCGGCACCTCCGTTTCCTGAATTAAAACACAAAATCGAAACCTGCGAAGCAGACTACTGCACTGAACACTCAAGCAGCAAGCCGGGAATAGTATGACTGCATTGTCATAGTTATAGTAGAACTTGCTTCTCTAAACATATTCTGCTAGTTAATTGGCAGGCCTTTCACGCGAGTTGCCTCTATAGGCGACTTTATGGCTGATAACTGCTGCTTCATAGACTTTTCACGCAAGGTTTTTGGCTTTTCAGGGATTTATTCAGTGCATGCTGCAATATATGTCTATAGATACATTTTCTGAATAAATGCTGTTATTTGCTATTAAGGAGGCTGTATTTCTTTTCTATATTTTACATGGTCGCTGTAGAAACCTGCCATTATTTAAACAAATAGCTGTTGTGCATACAAATACAAAACAAAAATAATTGAGAAACCCCACATTTTCGTTCAGCCAATTCTAGATTTTCTTATATATTATTCTGGTCGCGTACGCACATACAATTCTGTCTTGTGAATCCATTCTTTTTAATCCACATCTCCACACTCGCTATAGAAATTTAAAAAAAAACCGGGCGTCGTGTTCGAGGATTCTACAGTCACTGAGCCAGGAGTATTCCGCTAATTAATTACGCAGCACTCGCCGGCGTCATAAAAAATGTTCCACTCATCCACCGCTGTTCATTAGGACCAAACTCGGGGCTATTTTTTCTCATTGGCGCGCCGGGACCTGCGCGATCGATCACCGAATTCGGCTGGCGTTCCTTCGCACCGTTCACTTCCCTTGCCTTCGCTTCCTTTCCCGATTGGTTCCAGTTTTTTTTTTCTATTTTACTGTCGCTCTCTCTTAGTCCAATGCCGGGCGAGCTCAGAATTGTGACTAAGACCTCTCGACCAGCCTGAACTGCTGGGTGATTTCAACACTGCCAACGAGTGCTGGTGCTAATCGTGAATTCCTGGCCGAATTCAGCATTCCCAAGAAGTGCTTGTGCTGACGGTGCATTGCTGGTCCAGCTCAGCATCGCCGACGGGCACTTTTATTATTCATGGAGGGCTGGCTGAGTTCAGTTTTGCCGAGAAGTGCTTTATCTCATCGTGCACTACTGGGCGAGGTCAGCACTGTACTAAAAACCGTTCGTGCTCATCGTGCATTGCTGGGCTAGTTCAGCACTGCTAACAAGCGCTTGCGCTCACCGTGCACTGCTGGCTGAGTTCAGGCTTTGAAACAAGCGCTTGTCGTCACTGTGCATTATTGCTGGCCGAGTTCAGCATCACCTACAGGCGCTTCATCTCTTTGTGGGGTGCTGCCTGATCTCAGGATTGCCCACTGCGGCTTCACTTCTTCGTACGTTGCTAAATGAGTTCTACATTGCTAACATCCATTTGTGCTTTTCGCGAAGTGCTCGCTTTGCTAATCAGCGCTATGGACCACCACGCATTTATAGCCTGCTACAGCATTCCATGCAAGCGCGTGTGCACATAATGCGTTGCTGCGCTGCATAACATGCTGGCACGAAGGTTTGTAATGTTTGTTCATAAACGAAGCCGCCTGCGCTCGGACTTACGACTACTGCTTGTTACGCCGCATGGGACCAGATTTCTATGGGAAGATTGAATACACACGCAATACGTAGGTGCTTTCTTCGCCTCTTCTCGAAACTTCTTCGTGAGCTTCAAATTGGGCGCACACGAATGGCGACCATCGGTCTGGTATGCGATGACCCCATAGTGCGCGTGTGTTATCGTCGCCGCACAGTTTGTCAATTCTTTGTGGGTGCATGTCAACCCAGTAATGAGTTTGCCTCAGTGCCACGGGGATAGTATGCTCTGGTGTTGCCCACGGCATTACCACCAGCAAGGGACAGTGTAGAGCATTCAAGACGTTCTCTGTGCCTATTTTGCTCTTGTTCTTTACGGGAATCGAAGACAATCGTGAAATGCATATAAAGCATATCCACTGCTTCCTGTGGTCTCACTGCCCTTTTTTACCGCTCTTGTATTCTCGACGAAGTGCTGCCGAGGTTTGTGTTTGCTTTGTTGCATGTTTTTTATTATCGCTAGGGTTTCGTTGACGAGCATTGTACACGTTGAGGATTGTCTGCAGACTCGACGTTAAGGAAACGACTCCGTCTTCATCTATAATACACTTCATCAGTTCCTTTCAGCAATATGGAAGGTAGAGAACCCCTCAGCCAATCAGGAGATCGCGTTAAGCGTGTTCCTTTTCTCCTCGTCGTCTGCGTCTCTGGTGGCGGTGTACTCAGATATGGTAGAAAAGCTACAAATTGACGCTGTGTACGTACGATAAGCGTATACATACACCCTTTCGTGCGCTAAACGCAAGCGTTTTGCGGAACGGTACGCTATATTTGTCGCATTCGCACATTTAGTTAAGCGTACGCAGACAGGACACGCAACTGTAAGCCCAGCCTTGGGGCGCCACCGTGTTGTTAGAAAGAGGACCATTTTTTGTCGACCAACCAATGCTCCTCTTTATACCTAGAGGCGGCAGAATCGCCGCTTTAAATAATAATAATAAAGCAAATTTATCACTCATAACGTTTTGTGCCATTTCGGAAACGATGTTTCACTGTACTCAAGAGGCGAGCAAGCTAAAGTTGAGATATAAGGTCTCCTCGATTTGGCTACACTTTTTACACTGGTTCACAAAAGTTCCGTGCAAGTGTAGCGCTAGTTCTGAAAGTGTAAGTGTAGCTAGACACTAGCACTCTCAGTGTAGCGGCCAAATCGAGTGTGAAAGTGCAGGAGTGTGCAAGCCTTCGTCTGCTGCGGCGGCTGCGGCCATTCCTCCACGCATTTGAAAGGTGCGCAGCGTTTTGTTTGTGGTGGTAAACCTGTGCGGTGTGGAAAATGGAGCATCTGGTGGCAGCGGCAATGGAGCTCGTTGACTCGGACAGTGATGACGAATTTAACACCATCCTTTATGTTGCCTTGTGCAAAGTGGCGAGGGTTGAGCGTCATCGAGTGAACGGCTACTTCGAACTGGTGACAACAAAGTACTTCGACTTTGAATTTAAGAAACTGCTTAGTCTTTCGCGTGAAACCTTTGAGGACTTGTGCAAGTGGTTTCAACTATCACCGTATTATCCAAAATGTGTTTCGGGTCGTCCTCAGATCACAGCAGAGAAAAGTTGCTTGATTACATTGTGCTACATTGGAGCTCAAACAAGTATGTATTCAGTTGCTGATAGATTCGACGTATCCGAGTCGTCGGTTGTGCTGTGCACACAAAGGGGGCTAAATTTTATGCACTCAATCAGCGATGAGGTAATATGCTGGCCAAGCGCTGCTGACATAGCCCGCAGTAAAACGGCCTTACTGTCGAAAAGCAGGGAGAAAGGTCCCCGCAATACCGTCGGATGTATCGATGGCTGTCATGTCGAAATTCTGAAGCCTGAGGAATCAACTGCATCTTACATCAATAGGAAGAAATTTCTTTCGATAGTACTTCAATGTGTATGCAACGACCAAAACAAGTTTCTGGATGTATTTATTGGATTCCCTGGTTCAGCACACAATTCTCAAGTTTTGCGGGAAAGCACATTTTTTGAGGAAGCTGCGGCCAAAAATGGCGACTCTTATATACTCGGAGATTCCGCATATCCCCTTCTGCCTTGGCTTTTAACGCCATACAAGGACAATGGCTCAAGCTTTCCAGCATGGAAGAAAAGATTCAACAAGTTTCACAGCCAACAGAGAGTTGCCATTGAGAACGCCTTCGGGCTTCTGAAGCAACGTTTCAGACGATTATACCTTGTCGACGCAAAGACAATCATGCAGTGTTGTCGTGTGTACTTCATAACATGTGTAATTCTGAGAGGGTCTTCATTGCAGACCTTGGAGACCTGCCTACTCATGATGATGTTGGTAATAATGAAGAGACCAGCGAGAGTGACGCAAATGCAGGACATTGTGAAAGCCGAAGGAAGCTAATAGCCCAGCACCAGTGCTGACCGAAAAAGAATGCACATAGGAGCAGTGCGAACTTGAACTCGATGTTCATTTATTTTTCGCCTCAGCGGCTTTCATTAGGCGCTCAAGAAGATGCATTTTCTCCTCACGCTGCTTCTTTTCTCGGCCATCGCTTTTTGCAGCACCTTTATGAGGCCGCCAATTGCGGTTTTATCCTCCCGGCTATGTCGCCTAGCTGGTGTTGCTTCGGTGCTGCGGGAGGGCTTAGGGGGCTCGTCCTCTTCATCATCAGGCCCATTGGTGGGCAACATGTTCTCTT
Organism: Amblyomma americanum; assembly: GCA_030143305.2. NCBI lineage: Eukaryota > Metazoa > Arthropoda > Arachnida > Ixodida > Ixodidae > Amblyomma > Amblyomma americanum. Next base: position 38,017 of record JARKHS020009540.1, on the reverse strand, counting down.
CTTCCCTATTACTTTAATTAATAAAGTTTCATTAATTTAAACATAACAAAATTGTTCGTTCCATGCTATAACTATGCAAAAGGAGTGGCAGAGAAATTTGCTGTTGGGTAGCTTGGTTTCTCGCCATTCCTGCAAGCAGAGCAGCACACATAGCGTATTTAGGAGCCAGAGAGGTCACTACAAAAAGAAGTGAAAACTTAATTGCAGATCCAAGAAGGTCTTATTTATGTGAATTGTAGAATATTAAGCATTCATTAATTAGTCAAGGTGATTTCTCTGTACAGGCCTCCACGACAGACACATATGCATGCAAGCATGCGAAAGCAAATTAGAGCCACAACTAAACCATGCCAGTTAACATTATGTGAACATAATAAGATGGCACAATATTAAAATATTTCATCCGAGAAAAAATGAAGTGTTTAATTGTAAACTTCCTGGTGTATTCTTCCTGGTGCAAGCAATGCCACAGGGGTGATGTGGTGCTCTCTTTCTAGCACCTCGGAGAGTTCCCTGTAAAAAAAAATACGTCAAAGATCATCTTTTGAGGATACCTACTTGAACAAACAACTGAAATGTCTGCTGTCCTCACCGTTCGTACAAGCAGGCTGCTCGCGAATGTCCGGACGAGCCATTTTTAACTTTCGATTTCTTGTACGCCCTCTCCATCGTTTTCCATTTATTTTCCACCTGCAGTGGTGTCAGGTGGCAGCCAAATTCACGGTTGATTTGGTCTCTAAGCTTCTCTCACAAGGCCTTTTTTTGTCTTGAGAAAAGATTTTTCCAAGCGTTAGTACCTTACTGTTAAGTTTTTGCATAAGGATAGCATCAGATACAGCATGTTCCAAGCTTAAAGGATGTAGCATCAGTTACAGCACGTTCCAAGCTTATACCATGGACCTGTGTGCTTTTGTGTAACTTTTAATAACAATGAACAATGAAAAACAATGAATGATGTGCTTCTAGAAGTAGATAGTAAACATATCCATTGCCAGTACGCCGAGCCATAGCTTACGGCTGAGAAAACACTGTGCGCTCTAAACTTAAGCAACAAAATCTGAAAGGTTGACACAAAGTGCGCCAATGATGCGTTGCAGAAATCAGAAATATGCGCTATCTGGCGCATAAGCACGTGTCATTACGGCATTTCACACGCTGCGACTTACCTAAAGCCACCCTTTCTGCCAATGTTATCCTTGGCTTCCTTATATTTTGTAATCAGGAACCTTGATTTCCTGTCGTTCCACGCATCGCGTTCGCCGTGGCCGGACGGTGGCGGCGAATAACACGACGGCCCTGGCGACGGCGTGGGCTGCCAGACTGCCGGCGGCGTGGTCTGCCGAAGAGGCGACGGCGCGAGCCGACCGCCATCCTCAATGACAGCCGGTACCGTCGGTGGAGGTGTGTTGTGAATAGGTTCTTCCACACGTAGCACACTGATGCGAAGGCCGCCTAGGAAAGTAAAATAACTTGCAGCACGTCACAAACGGCAACATAGCCCACGTGCTTAACCAATAACAGTACTCACCTTCCGTTTCATAAAGGAATCCATCATCGTTTTCCATGTGCGTGCCGTGCTCGTCAAGCACGGCGTATGCCCGTGTCTCGACGCCGTCGATCAAGACGAGCATGGCTGCGGAAACGTCTGCTACGGCCATGGCTTTACACGAACTGCACTCGCCGAACTCGTAGTGTAGAAGTGTAGAAGAACTCGTGTAGCGCTTGGCCAAATCGAGTGCCGAAGTGCAGGTGGCGCTGGCTACACTAACAAATCGAGTACGCGAGTGTAGCACTCCCTACACTAGTGTAGAAAGTGTAGCCAAATCGAGGAGACCTATAACGTACGCAACGCGAGGGTAGGGTAATGTTCGATTTCAAATAACGTTCGGCCCATACTTCACAAAGCACGTGATTTTTTTTCTAGAGCATACTGTCTCATCTTCCCATTTTATGCTGGCGCTACATTCTGCACCGTCAGAATGTCGACTCTGCACTCGTCGCAGCTTAGGTAGTGCTTCAAGGAACTACTGAGGTGGAGTGTAGCTTGTTTGTGTTTTAATTTGCTTTTAATCCGCACAGATTTTTGCTTTACAACCGTGAAAACTACACCGGTACGGTCTGTGCACGTGGATTGCACAGCCAGGCGGAATTATGTACGCTGTAGGATTAAAGATATAGACGGTTAATAAATAAATAACGTATCGACTTATTAATCTTGGCTGTAGCGCGTAAGAATATATAGAAAGGGTCAAGGCTGTCTACATTGAATGCGAGCGCTGGTTTTAATTCTTTTATTCGGCTCTGCTGTTCAAAGTATCAACCATCAAAAATATCTTCTTTAAAGCTAGTTGGTTCAGCTTTCCCGCGTTGCGCATTTGTTGCTGTTGTTGTTTCTTGTTTTTGTTGCACATTTATATAGGGCGCCGCTCTGCGTGGTGTCGTCTGCGAAATAACGTTAACTTCTTCTGTATCACTCAGTATATAGAAACTGCGCCTGTATCGCTGCATGAAAACTGCGCCCTTTTACTTTTTTGTGCTACGCAATCAAGGTGTTATACATAAAATGCTTTTAGCTAAAATTATGAGAAAATTAGGAGCAACATCGCGAGAGCGTGAAGCCCAAAATGAAGGCAGACTTATCCAATACAATCAAGTAATACTCCTGTTTTTGTTACTTGGTCATGGTGAGAGATATAACAAAGACTCTGCATATATAACGAATCCATTCCGTAACATTCCGTCCGAATGCTATCCAGTGAAAAAAAAAATCTGCAGGGGACACTTAAGCTTGGCCTTACGGTATCACACGATAGCGTTAATGAGTTAACGCCTGTATATGTGGAAATGGTTATTCAAGACTTCACATTCAACGATCCCTGGGAGTCCTCATACCAATCCTGGCGCAGTAGTGCAGCGGTTAAGCGATGCGCCACTGCCCTGCGATGGCAGGTGCTGCCACCTGCAGGGCTTGTGAGACCTGCAGGTTGCTCTTTCCGATCAACCTCTCGCGCCCAATAATTCATTTAACTGCCACCTGCAGCGGTGGTCAAGTTGCTCACAATCCGGTGGGTAGGTTTTGGTGACGCCACAAGTCACGTGACCTAGGCAGCCCAGATCAACGTTGGCCCAGATAAGTTGCAGGAGCGGCCGGTTGCTCTGGCCGCTCCGGCTGCGAGGCTTCAAACGCTCAGCGACGCCGACATGTGATAATTTGTTTTCCTATATGGAGGCTCTCGCATTAATAAAAACTTCATCCCTGTGCGACCGGACCTGAAGCGGCAGCTACGCAAACAGATTAGCGTCCCTTCTGGCTGCTTTAGACCGCTCGGCCATCTGTGAAGCTCCGCGCTGCGCAAGCTTAACTGCTATAGCCTCTGGCGCTTCGCTCTGGATGCCGCTGTCTTCATCATATTTCAGCCGTTCACTCTGCGCTGCGTTGTTTCCGAGGGCCACTGGGAGAAAATTTGGGTTTGAGGGAAGAAAAAAGGCGCAGTAGAAGAAAATTAAAATTTAGGAAACATTGTTTACGAGATTTACTGCGAAAATATCCCCGCCGAAGTTTGATAAGACTGTAAACAAAACTTCCCTGTCAGGAATAAACGCGGTGTAAATACACTGGGGTTATACACTGGCAGCAGCCTTAGCTGGAATAAGCATAATGACACAGTAAAATCTCGTTGACAATTTGTATTTGGCCTTCTCTTTTGAATCCTTGTATCAATTATTAAATGTCACTACAAGATAGACCTCGCTATACGATTTTTTTTCTCCTCTGTGTCTGACATTAGACAGAAGCATGAAAATACTATAACACCTAGTCGCAAACCTTAAAATATTTTAATTATTCTATTTCCTCTACAACAATGACTGTTTCGAATAACTTAACCACGTCGTCTTGCAGAAAACCCTTACCCTTTATTCTTCAGCTCACCTAGCCAGCAATGGATCAAATATATTGCTTTCTTCTTTGCTTTGACTTGTTCGATTATGTTGCAATGTTTGTACCTTAGTATTTCATGTGCCTTTATACTTCGTATTGCTTGTATCGTGCGTTTGCACTTTTTATAGCTACGGCATTTGAATATCGCAATATTCAGTACCTTTAACCTTGCTTCAATCTGTGTCAGGTTGTGTTTTGTTCTTTTTAGCATGTTTGTTTCTTCCACCATCCTGCTAATACCTCGAAAACGCAACTGCAGTATCAATAAATACAACACAGTCCTCTGGTGCGGCAAGATGACAGCACACACACAAAAAAGCACAAAAGTCATATACGTCGACGAAAAATGATACAGCAAACTCCTCGTGCTTTCAACGATGCAGTCGCAGAATGCGTCATCAGATGCACCGCGCACCTGACAGTCCAGGTGCACACTGGTCCACCCACACACCGCAATGCACCCAACTATGGACACGACCCACACATGCGGCCATCCTGCTGGAATCGACTGCCGCTCGTTACGCCTTGCGCCTATAGGACAAGGTTCCGGGCCTAGGCGTAATTCAATTTTGTTCTTTCATCTCTCTCTCGCTCTCTATCTGCTGCGTCGCCTCGTACGGCAACAAATTACGCCAGAAGCGAAAATGTCCGGGTGGCGGGGCCCCGACAGAGCAACCGTGTACGAAGCCTGGATGAGGATTTGCGGCCCTTCTGTTTACCTTGCGGCCAGTGAAGAGGGGGGGGGAGAGAGCCATAAACATTAATAAAGGCGTACGCACGTGCCGTTGATTTCGACCCCCTTTTATGTCATCTCATTCCTTAGCCTGCCGCAGATGAAAGATTGTGATAAGCCGACGGCTCTGCGAGCGCTCGCTCTATAACGAAGCGAAATCGAAGAAACGTTGGCCCCGTAAACATAACTCTGCTAAACTAAATGCAAGCATTTCGTCTTCTTTTACATTTATATGTGCTCTCTATAAACAATCTCCTGCGGCAGCAGACAGGGAAAAAAAGTTCCTACCGTCGAACGACTGCCCGCAAAATTGGTGATCGCAATGAGTTTATATATGAAGGTAGGGGGGTTAACGCTGTCTGTTCTGGGTTAACGCGTCTCGCTGGTTATCCGGTTTTCTAGCCCATCCTTTGTCGGTGTTTCAAGCCCATTCTTTTCTTCATTGGACCATAACGCGGATTTATTGTTATGTTGCTGTCGTCTGCGAAGTGAATGAGGAACAATGAAAGAAGGTGTACGAGTAGCTTTTTCAGGGAAGATGAAGCATCTGTGCCATGTGGCAGGATGTAAATTGGGGAAAAGAGGGTGAAAAGTGTTGAGTATTAGTGGCGAATTGACGGAGGTCCAGGCAGCAATTCTGGCACCACGGTGTAATTATATGCGGACTTAGCAATGGCTGCTAGAGCCTATCTCCTTTTTAATATTTATTGCGTCGGTGGTCGGGTTACGGCTGTTTAACAACATCTGTGCAGGATAGTTTAACGTGCGATTCCAACGAAAGAGTGACGAGATTCCAGGTATGCACCAACGCAGCAGGAAAGCTCACGCGTTCTTCAGACCCTTTCGGAAATCCTAATAGCCTGCTATTTGTATAACTATTATATGAAGACAAGCGTAGTCTGTTGGAGGAGGATTCGGCCGTTGATGCGACAAAAGCCATCACATGCTACACAACGCGTTCATTTTTTATGAAATATTTTCAGCATTAACTCTATCTAACGCTTCACATTACAAGAAATTTGGGAAGACGTGTTGGGAACACTTCCGCCCATTCATGTAAAATGCATTTCTCTCAGACGAAAACCTAAATGGCAACACGCCTATCTCCAAATAACTTTTTTTAATTCCGCGGGTGTAAATCATTCACAAGAGATTCGCAGCAAGATATCGAGAGGATATTCGTCCGCTGAAATCAGAACGCCTACCAGCACTATTCCGCCTATTCAGTTCCTACAGACCAATTACAAAACGCATTCTGAAGAACGACCCAGCAATGTTCCGGCGCTCTGCCCGATCCAGCTCCAACAAAGCGTGAAACGGCTGCTTCGCATCGCTCCTGGTTTCCGGCGACTAGGCGCGCACAATGCCTCGATCGATCACCTTAAACGGCGGGTGGGAAAGGTTAATAATAAGCGCAAGGCCTGAACGGGTTTCGTGGAAGCGACGGGGCGTCTGGATACCACGTGAGGGGATGATTCAGAGCGGCAGGAAGCTACTCCCGCCTAACGTGTCCCTGTCTCAGTTGTGCACAACGTTTAAACTGCGCATTAACTGAAAATAAGCTTCAGAGTGACACCGAGGACCCTGCAACTTCTTTTTTGAGTAGCATTCGATTGATTGGCTTCTTGTTTTGCTCAGTTCAAGTTCGCTGGACTGCCATAGTTCAATTCGTTGCTGATAGAGTAGAAGTAAAAAAAAAATAGGGCAGATCAGTTGTATTGATGCGGAGGAAATGCGATAGAATACTTCTTTCACTCATAAAGTTGAATGGCGGAAAGGAACAAACACAGAAAGACACAGATACAAAAAGAGTAACTCTGTCTCTGTAAGGTGCTCTTTCTTCATCTGTGTCTTCCTTTGTTTGTTGCTTTGCGCCATTCAACTTTATGATGAACGAACTAGCCCAACAGCAAGTCCTTCTTACACTCGTCAATCTATTCCAGTTCTGATTCTGTTCTATTTCTGAGTTCACTGTCTTTAACTCCACATCCACAGCCCGATTGTGATTCTATACAATGAGACTTCGCGGCAACGCAAACTGTGCCACACTCATAGATCGCGGCGAGCCCCTCACACCACTATCGGCTCTGTGGCGCCGCAGTTAATTAAGCAATGCACCACGGCACCGGCAGGTCACTATTAAAGCACTGCTACCGGTTGTGCTTGTGATACACAGGTACATCCAGCGGAACACCTACTATTACTTGCAGTTCACCACTGGTGCTTGGATTTACGCCTAAATCGCGAATCTTTGCGTAAACGGAGAAGCAAGACGGATTTCGCGCACTACAAAGAGACCTACAGACTCGTAGTGCGAGCCGAATGCAGCCTGCAGAATCTTCAGCCGTAGCCCCAAACTTTCGCGGCATAGGATCACTGCTGGCGCCGTCGCTGAGTTGTTCCAGGAACTACATGCGTGCGACAAGGACGTGTCGTTTCGAACGTTTTTTTGAAACCTGAATAACTAATCTTCAAAGCGCATTTTCGAAGTTGGGTGTTGTCCGCACAAGCATTTAAACAAGCGAGCTCAACAAGCCTACTACTACAACTATATGTGCGTAGCGAATATAACAATGAGACAACGTATTGGTGCTCTTGCCTTATATCAACTCCTGCACCTTGTGATAACCACCGTATGCGGCGGTTGCACGGTGCAACTAACCGAAAAACCCTGGGTTTCCAGAAAATATGTGAACGCCGAAAAACATCCGTTCATTTTTTTCTCAGAAATAAAGAGTGGAAAGTCCATGGCTGTGACTCCGTCCAAGACGCGTAATCGGCTTAACGGAATGCATATGGTGCTCGAGGGTTAAAGAAAGGTAACTTGAGCTCTTCTCGTCGTTTCGTTTCGCGTTTCTATTTGCCCTGAAATTCTTTCTGTGCCTTGCTCTAACGGTCTCCCAGCTGACGTTAACCAGAATTTATTGCGACCACATGCGGCAGCTTCTCCGTACTGTGGCCCCTCGCCAGGGCACTCCCACTGACCGCCTCCAGAATTCTTGCAGATTGTTCTTTTCGTGGTCCGTCTCGCTTAGCTCACCCTCAGTCGCAGTACGTTCCTCTCCACCCTTGCGCATTCCTTCTGAATCCGATAAAGACTACACGCCCGCTTTAGTTCTTTCCAACCACGCTCAGGCCTCGTCAGGTCTGAGGTCAAATCGGGTATCACAGTTTCACGGGCGGCGCGGCTTACTGTAACTTGCGTTAGGGTTGGTTTCTTTGGCTGTAGGCGTAACATGACGTAGATGTAACCAGGACATTTGGGTCAGCGACCTCCAAGTCTTTCTACTTAATTCCCCACAGTTTTGGCAGTTGTCTTCTTATATAAGGTACTTGGCATTCTTCGTCGCTGTCCATGCTAACACGACAAGAAGACATGTACACCAATGGCCTTTGTGCATTCGCTGCCTTTATATTGTCCGTACAACGAGTTTCCATATTAACTCGGCGTCAGTGCATTGCAAAAGCTCGGTCCCCAGTCAAATTACCTATAATTCGGTTGTCCATACTAACGGGTCCCGTATTGATGGGGCATGATTGTTAGTGTCTTGGCATGGTATGGAGGAAAAAGTACTGGAATAGACGATGGCAGAGAGAGACCTCCACCAGTGCGTGCTTTGTTCTAATTGAATTTTAATCCTAAAAGGATTCAGTAATAATCTACCAATATTTACTTGTGCAAGTTTACAAAGGTCTTCGATAATGAGTAATGGATGATATATCTGCTGGTATCGAACGCACCCAAACACCGATAAAAGGTAAGCTAGCCTAATCCTTGCTTGGAAAGCCGTATGCAAGGAACACAACATTCACGGTCAGCACGTGTCATTTCCAAACCCTCGACGATTTCTCGCGCCATTTGTGTTTAGCTCTACAAAAGCGTTTAAGTTTTTTTTCTCGGAACTGAAAGAAGCAACGCTCTGAGAGCAAAAATTTAGTGCCTTGCTACTAAACTTTGCACACTGCAATCATGTTCTTTGAACCTTTTAGTTAAACATCTTCCTGATTGTCTAAAGTAGCACTCACCAATAATAATAATTAATAATAATAATAATTGGTTTTTTGGGGAAAGGAAATGGTGCAGTATCTGTCTCATATATCTTTGGACACCTGAACCGCGCCGTAAGGGAAGGGATAAAGGAGGGAGTGAAAGAAGAAAGGAAGAATAGGTGCCGTAGTGGAACACTCACCAAAGGCAAAAGCCACTTTGTGCGCAATATTTTGTATGCGTTTTTTAACAAATGGTCTTCTATGCCTCGTGGTGCTAACAGCCTCACTCACATAAAAAATTAAATACATCGGCCACTACTGGCTGGCGAATATGTTTCTAAGCATTCACACTTACACAGCGAGAGCATAAACATTGAAAAATTGAGTTAAGTTAGAGCTATAGTGCCTGTCTTCCTGTCCCTTCGTCTTTCGTCTACATCATGGAGAACAGTGTAATGTTCCATTCTGTTGCGAGAAAACTCCGGCTGATTGGAAAAAATTAGGCAGTTTCAGTTCCTAAAATTTTCTCGAACTCCCTAAAACTTTCTATTCGCCAGATTTTACTCCTCAGATTCTCGTAAAAAAAGGGAAACTCCCCAAATGTAACCTGACTGATCCACGGTAGCGGCCGGTCTGTTGTCAAAACCAGATGCCGATCAGTTCTGGTGGCGACTGCTTCTCGGCAAGAGCATTGTCGCTCTTCGCCCCTTGGCGACTTCGCCAAAGTTGACGAATGGCTCCCAGTTCGCATGGTACTCTGCAATAATTTCACAAGAACGTTGCCGGTCTGCCGAGTGTTTCGCCACTGCGCTCTGCTTTACTCGATTAATCTCCTGCAGTAGCTCAGCGGACAAAATTAATTATTTCCCGCAGAAGCTTGCCCCATCGTGAAACGTCTGCACAAAAAATACTAATTAAAATCATAAATACGTTAGTGCGAGCCAGCACAAGTTGAGCATGTTAAAAAAAAACTAAAGAAACACTTATCCAACACCTAACTACAATATTCAGCAGTACAACAGCAACTATTCTGGCGGGACTAGGGCGAGCTAGTTTCATTCGCTATGGCCCCTGTCGGCCATTCATTTCGCGGGAACCGGATCATAAATCAGACGCCTCGCAAGGATGGTAAGGGGAGGAGGAAAGAGGCGAGAAGAACGGGCGCAGGGCGACCTCGCAAGGTCACCTCTCGCAACTGTCTGGGGAAATACGCGCTATGATCTGAAACAAGTCCCTTGTCGACAGTTCATTCCCCTTTATGCGGCACTCATATCTGACGCACGTACCATCATGAACATCGTAAAACTTTATTATCACAGCTGAGGAGTTCGGAGCACGCAGGCTCCCGGGCCCCCGCACGGCCCCACAGCACTCAAGCGTTTACGTTTCTGCGTTCCATAATGCTGGCCGGTCGGCCGGTAGCGAGGTTCTCCACGAACGTGTCCTCGAAGCCAGCAGGTTCTCCTAGTCCTTCCATGTCTATAGGCTACGCGGGGAAGGATCCTCCCGGCAATGAGAAAGTGTTGGGAAAAAAATTAAAATTAATTTTTAGCGAAAGGAAATGGCGCAGTATGTCTCACATATCGGGTGACACCTGAAACGTACTGTAAGGGAAGGGATAAAGGAGGGAGTGAAAGCTGAAAGAGGTGCTGTAGTGAAGGGCTCCGGAATTATTTTTTTATTGCTTTTGGGGGAAAGGAAATGGCGTAGTATCTGTCTCATATATAGTTGGACACCTGAACCGCGCCGTAAGGGAAGGGATAAGGAATGGAGGGAAAGAAGAAAGGAAGAAGGAGGTGCCGTAGTGGAGGACTCCGGAATAATTTCGACCACCTGGGGATCTTTAACGTGCACTGACATCGCACAGCACACGGGCGCCTTGGCGTTTTTCCTCCACAAAAACGCAGCCGCCGCGGTCGGGTTCGGACCCGGGAACTCCGGATCAGTAGCCGAGCGCCCTAACCACTTAGCCACCGCGGCGGGCAGATGGAGAACACAAGGGAGGAAAAAAGGGTGACAGTGAGAAATAGTGAGAATAGAGGGGAGAGCGTGTGTTTGTAACTTGCGCCAAAGGGTTGCCTGTCGATTTCTAAGGGATTTGTTCGAAAGACGCGGGTTCGATCCCGCCCGCACCGGTCGAATTTCGATGGAGGCGAAATTCTAGAGGCTCGGGTCCTGTACGATGTCAGTGCGCGTTAAAAAACCCCAGGTGGTCGAAATTTCCGCAGGCATTCACAACGGAGTTCCCTATAGCCTGAGTCGCTTTGGGACTTTGAACCCCCACAAGCCTAACCCCTAAGGGACTTGTGCGATAGGGCACAATTGACAACTTCATTATCCCAAAAGGAAGGGGCAGTGGGGGAGGGAGAGAGATCCTAGGGGACGCACGTACGCGCATAAGCTCCCGAGAAGATATTTTTGCGGTCCATGTTTCATCAGCGTACCCGCAGCGCTGGCTCAGTGGATAAGGCGCTCGTGTACTGAGCCCGAGTACCCGGGTTCGAACCCGCCCGCGGCGGCCGCGTTTCGATGTAGGGGAAACGTAAAGGTAGCCCGTGTGCTGTGCGATGTCCGCGCACGTTAAAGATTTTGCTGTTTTTGCGACTCAAAGAAGAATGTGAAGTGGAAGTGCACGGGCCTGCCCAGTTGCTGAAGCTGAGCCAAAATCGCTGCCACAAGCAGACAGTAGGAGTTAAAAGAAATGTGAGAGGAAAGATTTAAAAAAATTAAAGTGAATTAGCTCAGCTAATCCAGGATCTACAAAGCGAAAGATGTCGGCGTTCGCTGTGTTCTAGACGGCGATGGCCTTGAGCAAAGGAAGGGCGCCCAACTGGCTCCCTGGATATGCGGATGCCTCATTCGTGCTTTGATACATGTGGTGATAGTGAGAGAGAGATGTGGCCTGAATGCATTAGCGCTGACAGCGTTGTGGGTAACATGCGGCACTGCAGCGTTCATTTGGTGATAACTCTCTCGCGATCAAGCATTAAATGCATGATACCTCCCAGGGTGTCAGGGAGGGCGCGCTGCCTATCCAGTGTGCGGAACGCAATCAAAGCAGGCTTTTGCAGTTGGACACAAATAATAATAATATAACTGGTTTTGGGGGTAAGGAAATAGACGAACGCCCCGAATAATAAATAATTATTTGGTTTTTTGGGGGAAGGAAATGGCGCAGTATCTGTCTCGTATATCGTTGGACACCTGAACTGCGCCGTAAGGGAAGGGATAAAGGAGGTAGTGAAAGAAGGAAGAAAGTGGTGCCGTAGTGGAGGGCTCCGGAAAAATCTCGACCACCTGGGGATCCCTAACGTGCACTGACATCGCACAGCACAAGGGCGCCTGAGCGTTCTGCCTCCATAAAAACGCAGCCGCCGCGATCGGGTTCGAGCCCGGGAACTCCGGATCAGTAGTCGAGCGCCCTAACCACTCAGCCATTGCGACGGGTACGCCACGAACATGAAAACGAGATTTAGGTTTCCACTGATGCCCCGCCGCGGTGGTTCAGTGGTTAGGGCGCTCGACTACTGATCCGGAGTTTCCGGGTTCGAACCCGACCGCGGCGGCTGCGTTTTTATGGAGGAAAAACGCTAAGGCGCCCGTGTGCTGTGCGATGTCAGTGCACGTTAAAGATCCCCAGGTGGTCGAAATTATTCCGGAGCCCTCCACTACGGACCTATTTGTTCCCCTCTTCTTTCACTCCCTCCTTTATCCCTTCCCTTACGGCGCGGCTCAGGTGTCCAACGATATATGAGACAGATACTGCGCCATTTCCTTTCCACCAAAAACCAATTATTATTATTAATTATTCCACTGACCCACGGAGCCGGTTGTGCGCTTTTCCTTTCGTGAAAATGAACGGCCTTTGCAAAGTTGTCAACGCCAATGAACTATTATGAACGCCGTCGGCTGACTTGTTTTGTTCGGTTTTTGAGGAAAGGAAATAGCACAGTAACCGTCTCACATATCTCGGTGGACACCCGAACAGCGCATTAAAGGAAGGAATAAAAGAGGGGGGGAATAAGAAAGAGAAAATTAATAATAATAATAATATTAATTGGTTTTTGGGGAAAGGAAATGGCGCAGTATCTGTCTCATATATCGTTGGACACCTGAACCGCGCCGTAAGGGAAGGGATGAAGGAGGGAGTGAAAGAAGAAAGGAAGAGAGAGGTGCCGTACTGGAGGGCTCCGGAATAATTTCGACCACCTGGGGATCTTTAACGTGCACAGACATCGCACAGGACACTGGCGCCTTAGCGTTTTGCCTCCATAAAAACGTAGAGAAAATTGAAAGACGGGTTTTTAGGAAAGGCGCAGCGCTGCGCAACGGCGGCAAACCTGTGGCTCGGTACTGCTAGTGGCGCATGCACAGTAGTGACTGGGGAGCGAGAGAGAGAGAGGAGAAATATCCGCAGCGAGGCGCGCGTTGTGACATCATGTGTCTCCTCAGAGTACCGCCACGGCGAAATCGCAAGTTCGCGGCCAGTAAAGTTTTCGCTTTAAAAGACTAGACGCGCGTCGCAACGACCGCGTCATCCTAAACGACGACGACCGTTTAGCAACAGATACACCCAGTGACATGTACGTGCACTTGCCACATTACTGAGAGCTCCTAGATCCCAGCCCCGTAGGACCAGGAAGCCACCTTCTCCCGCCTCCTCACGTTAAAGATCCCCAGGTGGTCGAAATTGTTCAGGAGACCTCTACTATGGCATGTCTTTCTTCTTAGTCCCTCGTTTATCCCTTCCTTTACGGCGCGGATCGGGTGTCCACCCAGATATGTGAGACTGTTACTGCGACATTTCCTTTCCACGAAACCAATTTTCCAATTTTATTTCCGCTGCTCCAGCTCAGGTGCTTCAGTATCGATGGCAGATGCCGGGGCTAGCAAAAATCTTTTCCTTCCTTTTTACTATTATTTTAATAAAAAAACCGCTACCACCACCAATTTTTCCCATCGTCAAATGGAATGCGAAGGGGTTAACTGGAATAAGAACAGCAAATAAAGCTGCTGGTGAAGAATTATTTGCGGGCTCTAATAACATCTTTACGCTGCGATAGTGGCGCCATCGAAGTAAAGGGTAGAGGCGCTATAATTCAGATTATATGAACTAAAATCTTATCATTTTTCTTTTTCCGTTCTAATCATCGTGGTTGTGTTTAATTTGAGGCCGGCAGTACGAATCCGTGACTGTCCGGCAGCCCCCCGCTAACGCTTAACAAACAATAATGCAGTACCCGCTTCGCAAACAATGTCCGTTTTGTGAGGAATATTCGTATGTACTTCATATGGTGCGAGCATGCCAAACAAAAGGGGTGAAGAAACTCTATTTCCGCCCGAAGAAGACCCGTTCCCCTCCGGGTCCGCACGCAAGCTTCCGCTGACGAGCTGCAAGACTAGCAACGACCTAGGCTGCGTTCCAATACTCTAGACGTCTAACAAGACGTCTAGTGTGACGTCTAGGAAGCAGTCTACATGTCCATGTATTGGAACTTGTCTACTGCTCACGCCGCCTCGCGGCATAATAATGTAACTAAAGCTTATGAACAGTTGTACTACTATTTTTCACAAACTGAGCAATAACGATAATTAAAAACGTGTTTTCAACAAGTTTACACATTTCTTCTGCAATGACTTTGCGCGTAAACCGGACTGGTGGATGTGCCTATCGGTCAGTCTACTTGTAGCAGACGGGGCCGCTCTCACGAAGACGACGCTAAAGAGATATGCGATTATTCTTTTATTATTGATGCTAAACTGTACATGCTCCTCGAACGTGCTCGTCCAGACGGTCCTGTAAACATAAGAAAGAATACGAAAGACTGTAATCAATATGCGCGAAATGCGATACGGCTAATATACACTGCAACAGGAAAACACATACGTGACATTAAACCTGCTGTCTGCCGTACGTGGCACTCGGAGACAGCGAGAGACCTAAATACAGCAGCGATCTTTAATCCTGCAAAGACAAATCAATTCGCAACATGCCGGTGTATTTGTTCTCAGAGTGTAGAGATAAAAAGGAATGCACGCGAAAGAGTTGATGTAACTAATACAGCAACAGAAGAACACATTTGTTAACCGTCACGCCAGCCGTCTTAACGCCCGTCGAGGAAACCAACGACAGCGACGAGTATTAATCTCTAAAATCAAGGTGCTAATTAAGATCCGGCATCGTCAGATGCCGGATCACGTAAACAGACCTACAGCGTCCGCTGCTGTAGCAAAGCTCTCAACTGCACGATTTTCTCCTGCGTGATTCACTGCTAGGAATCGCACGTCCACGAATATTAATTAGCCACTAGTTTGCGTACCAAATAACATAATGGAATGACTCACATTTTTCCTTTCCTATACTCCGTGTACAGTCCGACGCCCGCAAGAGCACGACTCGCTCATCCGCGTACATCAGCTCCGCCATCTTTAGACAGCAAGTTAGCCTGCATCGATGTGGACTTCGGCGAAGCAGTCTTATGAGACTGCTTCGCCGAGAAATGGAACGCGTCCCAAGATGGCGGCTGTCCGGCTAGACGTCTAAGTAGCCGTCTACTTGGGACTATTGGAACGCAGCCCTAGTCGCGCAGCTTCTGCTGCCAGGCGGGTAGCGTAGCGTTGTATACTAAGGTCGGCGCTTCGGAGTATAGTTTCCCATTCCATTCCTCTGCATATTAAAGCGAAAGCTTTACTGGCCGCAGGTTGAGCAGTTTCGCGTGATTCCTGGAGAACCGCGCTGCGCATGCGCGAGAATCAGTGACGACACACGGTGCATTTCTCTCTCTCGCTCCCTAGTCCCATCTGAGCATGCGCCACTAGTAGCACCCAGCCACAGGTGTTCAGCCGCTGCGCAGCGCCACGCCTTGCGTTTTTTATTAATTGGTTTTGGGGGGAAAGGAAATGGCGCAGTATCTGTCTCATATATCGTTGGACACCAGAACCGAGCCGTAAGGGAAGGAATAAAGGAGGGAGTGAAAGAAGAAAGGAAGAAAGTGGTGCCGTAGTGGAGGGCTCCGGAATAATTTCGACCACCTGGGGATCTTTAACGTGCACTGACATCGCACAGCACACGGGCGCCTTAGCGTTTTTCCTCCATAAAAACGCAGCCGCCGCGGTCGGGTTCGAACCCGGGAACTCCGGATCAGTAATCGAGCGCCCTAACCACTGAGCCACCGCGGCGGGTCGCGACTTTCCTGAAAATGCAATTTTCACTTTTCTCTTTTTTCTTTCCCTCCCTCCCGCCTGCCTTAAGCAGTGTGTGCATGTGTACGTGTGTGAAACCTGTGAGTAGTAAGTGTAACTGGCTCACTGAGTCAGCTGAAACCTCAATCCCGCAGTGAGTAGGCGGTGGTGTCCCCCTACAAACGGAGGCAGCGATATGCGTCTTCTTTTCTGAAAACCTGCGGAAGGTCTCGTATGCATATTTGAATTAAAGGAAAGGCACATAACTACCTAGCTGGGTCATTCGACAGCTCAGTCGTGCTTTGAGGTATATGGCGGGGCTGCCCACCTGCAAAAAACAGCAGTCTCGCATAATATTTTGTGCTTAGCAGCGCTAAATAAATAAATAAATTGGTTTTGCGGAAAGGAAATGGCGCAGTATATGTATCACATTTCGGCGGACACCTGAACCGCGCCGTAAGGGAAGGGATAAAGGAGGGAGTGAAAGAAGAAAGGAAGAAAGAGGTGCCGTAGTGGAGGTGCTCCGGAATAATTTCGACCACCTGGGGATCTTTAACGTGCACTGACATCGCACAGCACACGGGCGCCTTAGCGTTTTGCCTCCATAAAAACGCAGCCGCCGCGGTCGGGTTCGAACCCGGGTACTCCGGATCAGTAGCCGAGCGCCCTAACCACTGAGCCACCGCGGCGGGTAAGTGCTAAACCGCCAGCCATTTTAACAGCGTTAGCTCTTACTCATCACGTTTCTCGATTTCTTGAGGTCTGCTACCACCTCCCTTCGGCGTGAAATTTTCTGTTCGAGGAATTCAAGATGGCGGCCCCATAGTAAATCGATATAGCAACCCAATTAGCGATATATTGTTGACGTCATTTGTATATCGAATTAGTGATTGCTTGGTGACGTCACTCATATATCAAATTGGCTATAGATTAGTGATCTCACTTATAAATCCAAGATGTCACATTCGTATTTCCATGTGTACCTCACTTTATTCCCATTCATATCAGTTCTAGTAAACCCAGCACATAACGTTTGTTACTTCAACGTCTTCCAGACGATGCCGGCATCTTTTTTTTCCTGCTTCTGTCGCTTCCTCCTTCACCCCTTCCCTGGTGATATTGAGGTGTCCACCGGTACTGAGACAGTTGCTGCGCTTTTGCTCTCTCAAATAATTTGTCGGTTATTAGTTTCCTTTAGTAACCAAAAGCGCGCCGAATTCTAAACATTGATGTTTCATGCCTTGAACGAAAATTAAAACTAAACTGAAAAATCTTTATTCCAGGTCCTTTTTCTCTACAACAGATTCGAAAACCCAGAAATGTGAAAAAAATCTTGAAAATTTATCTGGGTGCGTTCCATGCTTGAATCGAAGCACGGGTTGTTCGTACTGATACGCAATGTGGACGCGGCGATGCTACTCTGAAGGCCGCTTATGCCCAGCTTTCCTGGACATCCGCCACTAGCGCCATCTGTCGGCTGCCAGTAGGGAACAGTGCAAAACTGAATAGGCATTTTACGTGACAGCGTATATATACAACTCGCTCGGTCGAAAAGCCGTCGGCGAAGTAAGTAGTCGGCATCACGTGTCAAAAATAATCAGGGTCTGCGTAAAAAAAATCGTATCATGATAATTAGTGGTTCCAGTGATTGGTGATTCATTGGCGTGCGATGGGCGATGACGTAATAATGAAATAATTGTAATTAATGCATTAATTGAAGGAAGGAAAAATTGGAAATGGGGGTTCAAAGCTGTCAAAATGCTGAGAATGAAAAAGCCAATGCTCGATGACGGTAATTAAAAAATTCTGTTTAACTGATGAATCAATTAATTGAAACAATTGAAAAAAAAATGAAAAATGCGTTCAAAGGTGCTTTCAACGGGAAATGCGTCGCGCCGAACGAGCGATGGCGTTCCGTGGACTCCCTGGCTGTGCTGCAACAAGCTATCGCGTTGCACTCGTAAAGGCGAAGTACACGCGTCCTCCAATTTGTATTTTTTAACGCGTAATGTTTACCAAACTAGTCAGTCTGGAAAGGTTCTGCGCGGTCATGGTCATTATCATGGCTCACTTTTATTCCTAGTTGCCAAACCTGGTCTATAAGATGCTTCCTGCACTCACACCAACTACTAATTTGAGAGCGTTAGAGACCCCATTACAGAAAAATAGCGGCGTGTGTCCCGACATTCGCTTGCTTTGGTAGTTGTATGCAGCTTCTTTCTTGAATTGTATACGAGTTTAGTTACCTAGCGGGCACCGAATTCTAGGGCGATAGAGACGGCTGGTAAAGATCGCACAGGGGCCCCAAACCTGAAGCGCAGAACGCGAATGGAGAAAAAATTTCATCACGCAGCTCTCAATCAGCGCATGCGTACACATATACAGCCAGTACGCACATGGCATATCCAGCTGATGTGTGCTATACCTTTGATGTTTTCTCTTAGCGGCGAAAGTAGCGCATTTTTTTCCAGAGGTCTTTGCTCCGTTCTCTTTTGGGGCCACCTGTACAGTCAGACATAAATGAAACGCGAACACTTATATACCGGTACTTCGGCAGACCCTTCACCCAGAAACATGCATCAGGCTAGCTGTACACTGCTCTTTGTGCTTTACAGTTTTCAGCGCAAAAAGTATATAAGGATGTAACAAAAAGCTAATTTCACACATGAAAGAGAAACATTATAGTCCCTTTATTTCACTCTCGAATAAGTTGCTTTACTGTGGGCAGTACCGAAAATCACTTAACAGTACTGTTAGAAGACCGCCAAGGTCGACTTGAAGAGTTCTTTCCCAAGTCATCCGATCGGCATCATACCTAATTAACGCTGTTCTTTAAGCGCAGGCGGCCTTATTGCACCGTTAAAGACATCCGAGCGGCTCAGATTCATGCGCACGCGAGAACGAATTTCGAAAGTCGCGCCAATGAGTGACGTCACTAGAGAGCGCGCGGACTGGTCCGCTTCGCGCTTGCCCAAACTGGGTGCCCTAGAGAGGAGGACAGGAGGAGGTGAGAAGGGTGCTCTACTTACGGCGCCCGCCACTCTCATCGACCAGCGCTGCGGTCGGAAAGACGATGCTCCAGCGAACGCATGCGCACACACGGCGCAAGCAGCCCGGGCGCTTTCTTTGCTAGCTTTTTATCTTATTTAATAGCATCGAGAGGAGGGGAGAAAGCGGGGGTTTGTTGTCGTTGGGCAGCGGTTCGGTGCGGCCGCTTCACTCCTGTGGCCGGTTCTCTCCTGCCGTCGTTGCAGCTTTCCTGGTCGGGCGCATCGGATGCGCAGCCTGCCCGCCGCTACTGCGAAACCCGGCACATGGGTCCACGAACGGCGTCCGCTACACGCGCAGTTCTCAACGGATATGCCCGCTGGATGCAGCGAGGACCCAGCGGCACGACTACGCGCCGGAGCTGTGCCAGCACTTGAGCCGGCCGGGACGCTTTCGTACTGTTTCCATCATTAGCGCCTCGGCGCCCGCGAAGAGCACGCTGTTGTCAGGCCGGCCGCTTCGCCTCAGCGTGCGGTCTGTTTTCGCTCACGCTTCCTCTTCGCGCGAGGAACCGACGCGCAGTTAACTCCGCCGCACTCTGCGCTGTCGCCAGTTGAAGCGTTCGACAATCAGTACTTGGTGTGTTTTTAGTTCCTCGGAACTCGCTGCGAGTGTGTTTAGCTGTGTGCGTGTGTGGATCGAGACGGAGTCGCAATGTTGCACATGAATCAAGTTTTGGTGGCGCTTCTCGTCAACCTGGCGTCGACCTGCGTTGCTGGAACCGGCGATGCCTTCAGCAGCAAGGTGCCGCCGGGAACTATCGGTATGTGCTTGTTTTCTTTCTTTTTTTCGCCAACCTTCGGCATCTTGCACTTCTTGAACGCAGTATCCTTCTATGACCGGTGCGCTGTTGCTTAGGAAGAACACGTTAGGAAGAAGGTCTTGACTTGAGATATATCTCTGGTGAGCAGCACTTGAGAAAACGCGCAGCGTATGATATTTTTCCACTGTGAACTGCAAGTCTGCGGTTATATTGTAAAAAATTTTCCTACGCTAGCTATCAACGCTGGGAGACAGCTGACGTCTTGGCTGCGAAGTGTTATAAAAGGCTGTGTGATTTGCTTTTCTTTTGCGTTTGCAGTTCACGGTGCACTTCTCGGTCAGTGCACTTAACTAAAATGCGGTCTTTGTAACACTGTTGCGGTTATCATTCCTTTGTCCCAAATACAGAACATGCACTCTTCGCTGTCATACCGCAAAAAAAAAAGGAATAAATAAACCTGTACTAACTCGTTTGGTCGTGATGGCGGCATATTATTTTTTGCGTTTTATTACGGATCAAACCGAAAAAAAAGTTACCGCCGACTCCACGTCGACTAATGAAAACACAATTGGCAAAAAGCCGGATATGCGCTGTAAAAAAAGAACAGTTGAAAGCACATGCATGCCAATCGACTCAATACGGTAGCCGCGCGAATTCAGTCAACATTTATTGCAATCTCTGTTCTCAGCACATTTACAGCAGCCTGAAGGAATTTCATGGTATTCTGTATTGTTCAAAATTTATGCTTGTACTATGCTACGTGTAGAGAGGCGCAGTCCTTTTAAAAAGGCAGAACTTTATTTCCTATACCAGCTGTTGGTTTAAAATGTGGCATCTGCATCTTTTAATGCGGCGGCTGAAAAACGCTAAGGCGCCCGTGTGCTGTGCGATGTCAGTGCACGTTAAAGCTCCCCAGGTGGTCTAAATTATTCCGGAGCCCTCCACTACGGCACCTCTCTCTTCCTTTCTTCTTTCACTCCCTCCTTTACCCTTCCCTTACGGCGCGGTTCAGGTGTCCAATGATATATGAGACAGATACTGCGCCATTTCCTTTCCCCCCAAAACCAATTATTATTATTATCTTTTAATGCCCCCACATATACTTAATATGCCAGAAAACACGACAGGTGTCTTTGGGAGCACTAGTGCATAAAATTAAATCTCCATTAGTGCTACATAGCAATATTCTTTATCTCATTCTGATGGCAATTTATTGTTGAAAAATTTGTGTGTTAGCTTTAATGTGCAGTTGTTTGAGCAGGACTTCAATCCCGCTTTTATTAGTTTAATCCCACCATAACATCTTGTCATTCCAGAGTTGGACCTCCTCAAGATGTTAAACATCAGTACACTGCACAAGGGAGTCGGCCGCACTACTGGCCCCATCCAAAGTCTTCCAGCATGGAGACTCTTCTCGGGCCTGAATGCGGTCCAGATACCATTGGAGCCAGAGTCCAACTTCAGGAACCATCTAGCCAATAGTGGGGCCTTGTCTGCCGTCTTTGTTACCCGGCCCAACCGTCACAGCGTGGCCACATTGTTCAGCATCCACCTGCCAGGAAAGATGTCTCCACTAGTGAGGGTCGCCATCAATTTTAGGACCCGTCGCTTTGTGCTTTCGTACACTGTGCCAGACTCCATCGATACCTCTTTGTCAGGAGAAGACGCAGATAAAACAGCAGACAGGCGGGACTTCGACGTTGCTGACGAAATCAGTGAAGCAGATGGTGTGGAGCAGACAGCCGACGAAGGAGACGAGGCCTTTCACTTGAACTCTGCTGATGTACGGCATGTCAAGTTCAAGCTAGCTTCGTCTAGAGCACTGAAGAAGGGTCATGGCTGGACTTGGATTGGCGTCACCTTGACGCCAGAAAAAGTTACTTTGTACGAGAACTGTGAGAAGCCAGTTGAGATTGAGTTGGTGCAGTCACCCTTACTGAGGTTTCCAAGTGATGCATTGGTTTACTTCCGTCAGGAACCTGGCTTGAAGAGGAAGTTTGTGGTGAGTTTGTTCAATCCTTTCTGGGTGTTGAAAGCTGATCGAGCGTTATTGGAACAGCAGGAAGCTCAGTTGTAGAGACATGTAAGATCCGCAAGAAGTAAACATGTTTACGCTGGTTAGGGTGCATTTGCTATGCTAGAATTTTTAGAAACCAAATCGTGAAACTAAGTTGTAATGTTAATGGCTGACATAAATAATGACTGTAGATTGTCAATTAAAGCTTTGTTATTGTATTAAATGTACTTCTCTCTGCTGTGAGAAAACAGCTGGACATGCACATATATATTTTATTCCTAAACTGTGTGTTGAAAGAAATGGGCCGTCTAGCTAGAGCCACTTTATTTTTAGAGTACCATATTAAGTTCTACTGGAACAGTATACTCAATATTAAATAGTTTTTTCTTGGCTCTATTTTCATAACTAACATTCTGTTTTAGGTATTGCACTTTATAGCACAAAATGCTGTAGTACTGGAGTTGCTATATTTAAGGAAAAATTTCAATGGAATAGTGCGTGTGTTCTGAATAAAGATGCAAGGGTAGTTAGTCCAATTCGGCTCTGACTTAACATCAAGTTTCTCATTTAAATATCGGACCATTATATAAATAGTTGTGTTTCACAGCTTGCATTTTTTATGTTCTAGTTGTATACACTGTGTGTTTTTAACATTAATACTGGGATGATTGAGTCATGATGGTATCTTTATAACAGAGATAACTTACATACTTTGCACAAGAAAGAAGAGGAAGCACTGGCTTCCTGCTGTGTAGGTCTGGTGGGACAGTTCATGTGACCTTAGTTGAAAATATTCTGTGAAGAAAAATCTATGCTATCAGTATTTTGAATTTTATTGCAGCTGTTGCATTTGATTAGGTTATGGAATCCACTTTAAGTGTCCTTCAAACATTTAAGTTAATGAACAACTATTGGTTAAACCTGTATTGTGCATGAGCAAGGTTTTTATTTTCAGTAAGAACTATGTCTGCATTCACTTATAGAGGTCAGAAAAAGTTCACACCACTGGAAACTCCTATTGCCACTATTGTATCCTTTTGCCTTCCAAGAATGGAATGAGTTTTGGTAGGAAATGCAAGAATGGTATAGGATAATCATGTGAGGAAGTTTTCTTTAAAAGTGCTTGAAAGGATGGTAGGAGCTTTTGATATTTAAAGCTGTAACTTGTGCATTAATTTTTGGGCCTCATGGTTTAATTATTGTTAATTATTCTTAAAGCCACATGTTGACTCAAACCCAGTAGTGTGGTTTTACCAAGCGCATTCATCTTAAAGGTAGTGTAGAACACGGAACACTTTTTCTCTCTTGTGCCATCTGTCATTCTTCGTGACAGCACATCCATCATTGCTGAATGTTCCAAAGAATGTTTGCAGCAATTATTTTTCAACACATTTGTTTCTTTATGCAGGGCTCTGTTCAAGTTGCCCGCTTGTACAGTAACCGCATGACATCACGGCCATGGAAATGCACCGGTACTGGCACAGCAAGCATTGACGATTGAAGTTGGCAGCTTACACTACTTGTGCAGACACTCTTCTACATGATGCTCGAGATTGCATCGAAGCCTGACAGTTGTCAATCTCCTTTTTCATTTTCTATGAATCTGAAAGTACTCGAGATGTTAAATGTAACTGAAGCATTTGAATAGGATTTTAAAATTGAGCTTTTATGGGAAGGGGGATCTACTGTTTGAGTGCATTTTGCAGGCTTCATTAACGTTTGCCTAGACCATGGTTTTAGTACAAACTAACTTTATAGTGGGCGGGGCAGCAAAAGCCTAAGCTTTTGCTTCTGCTACAGGACTAAAAGCCATGGCGTGCCAAGGAGTACACATCATTATTTCGAAAGCATTATCGAGTCTAGCAATAGTAGAGAATTGAAGTGGTCACATAATTCTCTGGACAGTATTGCAACTTGCTTGTGAAGAAGCCTGCCAGTATTTCTTTTAATGAGCTTTTTGAAGTTAATATTGCAGATTTGTTGCAAAGCTAAATATCCTAGTTTAGAGATGCAAAGTAATGAGGATAGAGATGGGGCCAGGTTTTTTCTTTTTGTCACAGATTTAGAGCAGGGAACATGTACAGTGTGTTTGAATGTGGGTGCCTTTAACTGGTGTTCATACTTTGAGACAGTTAATATAGTCAGTCATAGAGTGTGTCTGAATTATACACTTGTTTTCTTGTGATATTTCTGTCTTACCAAGTCTTATTTTCATTTTACCCTGAATATGTTAGAACAAAACCCTCCTTTTGCCTGCTGTGTATATTGACTGCTCTTTCCCAGGGCAGGCATCTGGATATAGCAGATGAAAAGAGTGGAACAAGTAGATTCTGGTTAATTCTATGAAGTGTTTCCAGTACTGCTATTTCGTTTTCTTAAGCTGCTTTTTACTACAATTCTCTAAATTGCTTTCATTTTCTTTGATGCTTTGAACAAATCTCTGGCTAAAAGCATCTTGGATGCTATGCACAATGTCAATGTTTTGGGTGTTACCAGATAGACACTGAGCATGATGCATCACTAGTGTGTCGGATTTGAAGAAAAATACTCTGTGAGGTCCACTGAAAAGGAAAGGAGTTATGCTTTGCATGACCTGGATTTATTTGCACTTGGTGCCTAGCCGGCAACTGTTGATATTTCTTATCATATGCTTTATGTACATTGGTTTTTGAATCCTTTGCAGCCTATCATGCGTTCCTGTTCATGTGTCTGATTGTGTTATCTATGCCCAGGATATGTGCTATGCTGATGCAAGCGTGCACATTGGCCACCACAGAAAACTCCATTTACCTTAAGCCTATTGCAGTCACCATGCTTGATGTCGAGGCAGTTCTATGGTATTAGCCAGCCATTTGGAGCCAACGTAACTTTCAGTTGGTCCAGTCATTGAGTCACTAATTTTGTAAAACTGCAACCTCTTGCTTTGCAGTGACGGAATCCGCTATGCACGGTTTAGCTGGTTACATTGGTGGTCGTGAATAATTTGATTAATTTGTCACCGCATTTTTTTTAGTAGGGAAAGTTTAGCTACGGGTTGTTTCTGGAGGCAGCAAAGCATGGATTTTCTGTCCTTCCTTTTTCTTCATCGGATGGTTGAGCACACAAGGTTCATTCTCTGTTTTGTTTTGAAAAAAGAAATTGTTCTCGAGTGTTTTTTTTTATGTGAAATGCTGTCAACTTGGAGCTTTCTGCCAACGCGTATTCCGGATTATTGTGGTGTCATCGGTACATTTTCAAAGCGCAATTCAAAGTATACCAAGGAGCTACCTTGTGTAATTGTTTGAAGAAGCAGTGCTTTGAGGTTGTGTTTAGTATATGTGGTTGGCTTTTGGCATTTGATGTGGAGTGCGTATGTCAACAAGTGGGGTTCTGTTTGAGAGTGAACTTTGTAGAGTACTGCAGGGAAATAGTCTGGATAGATGAATGCTTGGCGGGTTTCCCTATAGAACACGTTTTCTTTTTTTTTTCTGGCATTCGAAGGAACTCTGTACCGAGTGGACAGTAGATAGGAGTGCCGTATATATGCAGGATTAGCTGAGAAACTTAACTTTGGTTTCTTTTTGTGTTCAACGTCCAGCAAAGCACGGCTCATGTTTTGTTGCCATAATTTTTGTCATATTCAAATCGTAAAGAAACAGTTGGTATGACAAACAGGCTTATGTCTTGCATAATTCAGTCTTCTTAATTCCGTTATTTCGACGTGTGGGCTTGTGTTGAACTCCCAGTAGACGGAGCATGCAAGTGTGTGATGTTCTTCATTGATGACATGTTGGTAAAGTAGCCGACAACTTTTATTGTTTTCAGGATGGTGACCGCCTACATTGCTGGCGATGTTATCCCACTTGCTGCTCAGGATATTGACGAAACGCTCTGGCGCATACTTCGTACATTTATAGGTTTCAGGAACTATTTCTCCCACCTTAACTTTTGGCCAAACGTGGCTGCCACTCGAAGGTCCACAGCATGCAAGCAAGGTGTGTGTATTGTGCCAGTTTGTACAAATGATGTTTGCAGTGTGGGGTCCACTCGTTTAGAACTTATAACACAACTGTGCAGTGTCTGAAAGGACGCTGTGGAGTTAAAGTACTCTTCAGTACTTGTATATACATATCGACGTCTGAAGGTCAACACTTAACACTGCGCGGCTCTTGTTGAGAGCGGGTGTTCTCCCGGCAATTTTTTTTTTCTGCCGTGAGTATGCAATTGAT
This sequence comes from Amblyomma americanum, assembly GCA_030143305.2. Taxonomy (NCBI): domain Eukaryota; kingdom Metazoa; phylum Arthropoda; class Arachnida; order Ixodida; family Ixodidae; genus Amblyomma; species Amblyomma americanum. Next base: position 12,136 of record JARKHS020009540.1, on the reverse strand, counting down.
GTACAGCAAGATGTGCGATTCTTGGAGTGATATTAAAACAACGTTCCCGGCACCACTGATTGAGACTCCTGGTCTCCTTTGTTCTGAATGTGATTAAACACTAGGCGTTGGCACACTAAGATTTGTAGAGTGTACAAGTAGCCTGAATATAAAAGGGGCCAAACAGCTTGCTCGCAAGAATGAATTCGTTTGTTACTTCACAGCGCAGAATTAAATGACTCGGGCCAGCGGCAAACTATTTAGAACTGAGGAAGGTTCTCGTTTCACTCAAACTCATAGAGGATTCATTCGTTGAATGCCGATAAAGTGTTGCCTTTTATTTTGGAGCTACTTGTACAAGTGCAAGCAGTATGAAATGAAAAGGATTGCCATCAAAGAAACTAATTTCTCTTGCCAAACTTTCAACATGACAGTTTCTTTATTTCGGTACATTTTCTGCGTGGTTCATAAGAAATTTAAAGCAGATTCAGCAAATTTTCCGCATGCTCAAGGGGAATATTCGAAATTTATGCGAACTTTTCAGTTTTTTTTATTTTTGTACATGATTCAAGTCTCACTAGTTCCGTATGCATGCTGCTGCGGAAACCTTTTACCAGGTTTATTTTGGCTCCCGCTTACAGCTTGAGTGCCATTCGCTCAGAGAAGGACCAAAACCCTGGAATCCAGTTTCTCTGCATAGCGAAAGCCCCTTCACCATGGCGGAGAAATCTGGGGGGGGGGGGGGGGGGGGGAGGACTAAATCGGGTGCAGCTCTGGATACATATGTCAGAATAATGCCTCGTGTCTTTCGTGCTAGCTTCTGTCGCGTAAAGAAAAAGCTCTGCCAAGTCGCTGATTCCCAGTTGCAGTCGCGAAGGAATGATGCTATAGTTGCTGCTCGCCAGATCCATGCACGACACAGTTCGTCAAAAAGAAGTCCAGAGTTGCTACCCAACTTTTCTTCCTTCGACGGGCCGCTCTGCCATGGTAATCGAATCTTTGCTATGCAGGAAAGCTGACTACCGGAGTTTAGCAGAGTCTGCGTCTCGCGCTCAATCTTCGGGAATAGTCATTAGTATCCACGCTGAGAACTGCTTGCGCTTGTACACTGTGTGCTTCGCGCCCCGTAAATGGTGCGCCTTGGTTATTTGCCAGCGCTTTTGTAAATAATGCATAATTTTGTATCATTTGTAAATATTAGTCACAGCAGGGAGAATAGACAAAGTTAATCGCAATGAAATGTAAACATACGCGTTTCCAGCACCGTTTCTGCATTGCCGGCTAGAATGAAAATAAAGTAGGTTTGCTGTTGATAACAGAGCAGATATCAGAATAAAATTTCTACCGCCAAGAAGAGAAATAATAATTGGCTTTTGGGGAAAGGAAATGGCGCAGTATCTGTCTCATATATCGTTGGACACCTGAACCGCGCCGTAAGGGAAGGGATAAGGGAGGGAGTGAAGGAAGGAAGGAGGAGGTGCCGTAGTGGAGGGCTCCGGAATAATTTCGACCACCTGGGGATCTTTAACGTGCACTGACATCGCACAGCACACGGGCGCCTTAGCGTTTTTCCTCCATAAAAACGCAGCCGCCGCGGTCGGGTTCGAACCCGGGAACTCCGGATCAGTAGTCGCGCGCCCTAACCACTGAGCCACCGCGGCGGGTAAGAAGAGAAACGGCTTGCTGCTTTTTGACATGTCCACATGGCATTCTGAATACTTAGCATTTGTAGAGCCTCCGGGATCCGACGCAAAAACGCTGAAGGACGGCAATTAGTATACACGAGAGTAATGTTCTGAGCATGGAGAACGGCTTATATCAATTAAGTGCGATATCGATTACGGGTTGTGTGCAATGGATGACGGGCCCATGTATAAGTATTAGAACAATAGTTACGATAGGAGGGCATGTGTTCTTCCAGACCTTGAAAACATTGTCTTCTCTCGAGAGTGCACAAGATCCACCGCACAGTACGCCACCGAGCGCCACATTATGGATTGTAATGTCCTGAGAATGGTTGCGCGAATAGGGCTTTTCCCGAACCGCTACAAATACGAGTCATGCAGCTAAAAACTGAATAGGAGGCGAATGGAATTTTCTTTACGAACATTCGCGACTATTGCGACTATTCGTACACAGCGAATAATCGTGCGAAACAGTGAAACGCTAGCTGCGACAGTGTGGTACAGTGCTACTACTTAGACTTATAGCTCCAGCTGTCAAAAAACGCGACATTGATCTACATCACTTGGCGATACGCAACAACAGTATGTCACTAAATGAAATTCAGGGTTTGACGGAAGCCAGTCTCGCGAAAGTAATTTATAGCGATTCGTAAAAAACGTACAGGACGTGCGCCCATTAGAGGGGCTGTGAAAGGGGGTCTCAAAAAAGACGCGCGATGTGCCTAGGATGCTATAGGACGCCGCTTCACAAATATCCTGCAGCAAGAATTTTAACGCGAGAGCATTAAGGAGGTCGTGTAATAATAATTGTTTTTATTATTATTATTACACGAGCTCATTAACGCTATCGCGTTAAAATTCTTGCTACAGGATAGCTCGTGTCGCAGAAAAGCCGGTGCCGTCTACGGCGTTGGCCGTGAGCGAAAAATTGCGCATCTCGGTGGACACTCGAACCGCGCCGTAACGGCGGGGTACGGGTGTCCAGCGAGAATTTTGAGACAGGAGTCATCTCCTTTCTTTAAAACCAATTTTCATTTCATTTTCCATCCCTTACGGCCCGGTTCGAGTGTCCACCGAGATATGTGAGACAGGCGTCCTTTCCTTAAATTTTCCAACGGGCCACGCGTCGCGCCGAACGGGCCATGACGTTCCGTGCATCCCTTGGCAACCCTGCAACACGCTGTCGCGCCTCACTCTTAAAGGGGAAGCTTAAGCGTCCTCCAAATTTTTTAGATGCGCTTCTGAGAAGCTGAGTTATCTGTAGTCAAAATTTGAATTTCCCCGTCTTCGCGCCTTTCCCCCTCTCGTCAATTTTTGCACGCCGAAATTTCGGCACTCCTCCACCGGCCCCTCGCAGTCGCCCACTCCGCCGGCTGCCGACGCGCGCGAACCAATGCTAGCATTCCGCTGCTGACGTAACGATCGCGGAAGCGAGTTTTAAAAATTGTATTGTGAATTATCGGCTCGCTTTTGATGTCTTGTGCGCGGCATGAACACTCGTGGGCCTGTACTCTACATAATGCGAGCATTTTATAGACAACCTCAAACACCCTTTTCAGGGACCTTTTAACAAGGGGCTCAACATCAACGCCGGCTCCTTTATAGATGTGAGGAGCACGACTTGTGCATGCAGTTTTGCTTGCAGTAGGAAGACTGACGTAAGCCTACACGGCCAAGGGGAGGAGTTCCCTCGCATCCCAAGAGAATATGGTCATCATCTGCGTTAAGGTTTTTGTCACAAATCTGGCAGATAGGATTTTCACATTTTGTAATTAAGGCCAATCGATATGGACTGATAAGACTTTTTGTGTGAGCTCTTCTAAGAGCCGTGGCTTGTGACCTGGTAAGCTCTGGGTTTGGGCAAGCTAGAGGACGTCTCCACTGACGACAGGCAAGTCATGAAGTCGATCTTCACATCTGTGCCTGTGGATTTCGCGTTCGAGTGTTTCAAGAAAGCCCTGAATGAAGACGCCACTTGCCAGAACAAACCTTGATTGAAGGTGACGACCTCTGCTGACTCCTGAAATTCTGCCTCTCTAGTATATTTCACCTGCAATAAGAATCTTTACAGACTTTTGGAACCGCCATGGGGGCCTTCGTTTCAGTTGTAGGTGCTAAGCTTGCCCTAGAATGCAGTGAATCCGCAACGCTTTCTTCCTTTAACCTGTCGCCGCAGCTTTTTCTACATTATATATACTGCATTTCTGCATCATATACCGGCAAGACGTAGAATGGTTTCTTTTACACCTCAGCAAGTTCCAGCAAAGCAGCCAGTTCTCCACTGAGGAAGAAGCGGAAAAAAAATTGAAAATTGGTTTTTGAGGAATGGAAATGGCGCAGTAACTGTCTCACATACCTCGGTGAACATCCTAACCGCGCTGTAGGGAAGGGGAAAGTAGGGAGTAATAATAATAGTAATAATAATTGGTTTTGGGGAAAGGAAATGGCGCAGTATGTCTCATATATCGTTGGACACCTGAACCACGCCGCAAGGGAAGGGATAAAGGAGGGAGTAAAATGAAGAGGTGCCGTAGTGGAGGGCTCCGGAATAATTTCGACCACCTGGGGATCTTTACCGTGCACTGACATCGCACAGCACACGGGTGCCTTAGCGTTTCGCCTTCATCGAAACGCACCCGCCGCAGTCGGGTTTGAAATCGGCAAGTCCGAATCAGTATCCGAGGGCCCTAATCACTGAGCCACCTCGGTGGGTGAAAGTATCGCTTTTCTCAGTGTTCTTGAGGAACACACAGTACACTCTCCGGAGACCACTGTTTTTTGCAAGCCCGCTTGCACTGGAAGGTACCTAAACCTCCACTCGTCCAATCACATCTGACAGAAGCGCTTAGTCGCTTTGGCACTGTTCAACCGCGCCATCAAGATGTGCTCGAATAAACTGGCACCGCAACACAGTATATGTACGAGCGGGGATAGCTACTAATGCGCCGTGGCCTCCGAGATCGGATCGGACATCAAGGCATCGTTTGCTAAACATGTACGAGCCCTGCCGCGTCGCGAATCTTAGACGCCATGTATGAGCCTTAATAACGCCGCAACACTAATGGACCGCATCGCAGAGTGGACTTCCAATTCTCGCAGACCGATCGCGGCGCCGTTCTGTGCGCCGTCGGAGTAGACCCTCTTTTTGAAGCAGTCATCAGAGAAAACTACGGCGCGCTTTGTTCAAACCTTGTGTCATTGTTTGAAAAATATTCTGGAATTGAGAACGAATTCGACTCGTTTCGAATAATTTTGAATGCACGCAATTTAATTCGTTTAGCGAATAGAAAGAAGGATATTTGAATTGCCATTCGAAAATTTCGAACATTCGCGCAGTCCTTGTCGCGAGTGACTTGTAATTTTACAGAGGGTGTTCATTTAAATAACAAACTTCTTGATGCCCCTCGGGTCATGTTTTATATAGATAGTTGCCCTTGTAGGGTCAATCAGTGCAACGACCGCGAAGGGCAGATTATGATGGTTGGTTTGACCCGCCGCGATGGTTCAAGGTTCGATTTTGGGCTAATGCGGCCGAGGCGGCGGCACCAGCATTTCGTTTGGACGCCGAGTGCGAAAACACGCCCCAATGATCTGTAATAATAATAATTGGTTTTTGGGGAAAGGAAATGGATCAGTACCTGTCTCGTGTATCGTTAGACACCTGAACAGCGCCGTAAGGGAAGGGGGAAAGGAGGGAGTGAAAGAAGAAAGGAAGAATAGGTGCCGTAGTGGAGGGCTCCGGAATAATTTCGACCACCTGGAGAATTTTTAACGTGCAATGACATCGCACAGCACACGGGGGCCTTACCGTTTTGCCTCCATAAAAACGCAGCCGCCGCTTCCGGGTATGTCAGCGCACGTCGATGGACCCCAGGTAGTCGAAATTATTCCGGAGCCCTCCATTACTGTGAGTCACGCTTTGCATGTTCGGCTTCGGGACGTTATAACTTCGTATGCCTTGCTTTGCCATGACCATTTATCTATAAGAATAGACTCCCTTGTAATCCACTTCTTTAACAAATAATAGACCATCGTTTGTCATCTTCACGCAGTATGTGCTCCGCCTTGGTCTATTTCCAGGCTCTTTTTTAACTTTGCTTTGCGCGAGTTGAAAATTGAATTGAAAATTGGTTTTTGGGGAAAGAAAATGGCGCGGTATCTGTCTCCCATATCGGCGGACACTTGAACCGCACCGTTAGGCAATGTTAACTAATTAAAGCTGTCCCTCCCCCTGCTACCATTTTTTTTAACGTGACAGCATTAAAGGCCCTGTTACGCAGAAAATCCAGCGTCGGCGTTGTGAGAAAAGAAATCACGAAAGCAACTTAGGAGGCAGGTGGGCCTCTTAGGTCACGTGACCTTGCGGCTTCATTGCAACCTACCCATCGGATAGTGAGGAAAACGCCCCACCGTGGCAGGTGGCAGTTAATTAATGATTGGTCGCTCTGGAAGAGCTACCTGTGCCGCAAAAGAGCAACTGCTGGGAGCACCTGCCATCGCAGGTAAAGGCGCATCGCTTGACCGCTACATCACTGCGCCAGGAAGGGTATGAGGACTCCCAGAGATCTATCAATGTAAAGTATAGAGAATGACATGCTGCATATACGTGAATTAATCCAACACGCTGTCGCGTCATAGCCGCAAGGCACCGCTTAAGTATCGCCAATTTTTTCATGCCAAGCACCATTTGCCTTCGATATTTTTTCTGGTAACTTGGTTACAAAGACATCTGCGTCAAGTGTCTCTTGGAGCCTTTTGTCTGTTATATTTTTCCTCGTTAGAACCGACAGTCTGCCAACGTTGGCAGGGGAACGCCGACTGCGCTCGGAGCGAGCGGACGCATCTTATATGCGGTCTGCGATTTTCCGGCGATTTCACCAGTTTCCGGCTATTTACAGCCACCAATTTTTCACAGGACGGCCCGCCACCCATCCGGCGTCACCTGTGGGACTTTTAACTACTTTCAGGCGAGTGTCTTCAACTTTACGGCCGATTTGCGGCCACGCCCGACCGCGGGAGCTAGGCCTAACGGCTCAGCACGCCTAGTGCGTGCTCTGCTCCCACCTGCGGCGGCGACGCCCGCTTCGCCTCGACGGCGCTTCCCTGCATTTAAAGATGCAGTACACAGTCACCGGCACGGATGTTACCGCCGCGGAGCTGGCCGATGGCACTTGGACGGCGCTCGAAATGCAACGCCGCTACAGACGCCCGCCACCACCGGCAACGCCGCCGGCCAACACCCAAACGCCTGCAGCCACCACTGTCCTGTCAGACCAACTACCCCGCGGCCGTCCACCACCGCCGACTAAAAAACGACCACTTCCTCGCCTGCCTACAGAGGACTACAAAATCGTCTTCCGACCGCAAGGTACCGTCGACCTCAACGCAGTCGGCCCGGCCAAATTGGCGATGGCCATCTACAACGCCGCCAAGATCGACGGCCGCCTTGCAATCACCGCCGACCAAGTCCGCATCCACCCCACAAACAACACTGTTGCCCATCAGCACACCGGAAAAAGAACGGGCGTTCCTGTATGCTAAAATACAAACGTTAACCATTGACTCCAATGCCATCCGGGTAGCCACGTACGCCCCAGCCCCCGATGACTCCGTTCGAGGAATCATATACAGAGCCTACAGTCACGAGACCGACTCTGAGATCCTCGCTGAGCTCCAAGCTCGAAACCCTGATCTCCCCGTAGTCGCCGCACGCCGCATGGGCCGCACACGACATTTCGTGGTGACTATCGCCAATGCCAAGCTACCCCGCTACGTGAGGTATCTCGGCTTCACTTTTGAGGTGTACCCCTACAAACGCCGTCCGGAGGCATGCTTCAACTGCCGGAAGCTAGGCCACAGGGCGGATGTGTGCCCCCACCCGCGACAACCGACCTGCCGACGCTGTGGCGCAGCCCATGACCCTCCTCCAGCTGGCCAACCGTCCACGTGCCAAGCCTCATGCATCGTCTGCAAAGGTGCCCACCCTACAGGCAGCAGAAGCTGCAAATACCGGTTCACGTCCTCCACTCGGCCCAAGTCTTCCCCGTCGGTCACTGACACCGATACCGGCTCCAACTTGGCAAACCCCGGACGCCAGTCCCGGTCCCGAGACCGCAAACGCGGCGACGACAACCTACTGCGGGACGGGCTCCTTCCCCCCGCTTGGCAGCGACGGCAGCGACAGCCCTTCCAGCCGCACTCGCAGCCGTTCCACATCCGCCTCACCCAGCTCTCGGGCCAGCTCTCAAGCCCGGCCGGGGACCAAAGCAGCCAAACAAGTTGGATGGAAGACTCCTGCAACAAGTCACCGCTTCTCCACCAGATTCACAGGTAAGGGAGCTGGCAGATATGGTCAAGGAACTACAGCTACAATTGGCCAAAGCAAACGCTAAAATTCATAGCCTAGAATCAGCACAGGCAAACCCCAAATTGCAACCACAGCAGGTGGCTCACGCTCCCACATCCGACCCTGTAGGTGATCCACGCATGGACACTGAGCAGCCTAAGCGCACGAAGCGTAAAGCACCTCTCCCCTCCTCCCAAGCAGACATAGATGCCAAATTCGAGGCAGCTGATGCGCGAATGGCCCAATTCGAGGGCGCCCTCCTTTGACTCGCCCCCACCGTTGACCGTCTAGTAGAAAGCTGCGCCACAATGGCAGCCAACATCCAAACCCTTCATGCCAGGCTCGATACCCTCACGAATCCCCCGACATCAGCAACCCCCTTGCAGTCGCCAACCCCTCCTAACTACCCAGCACCCATTATTGTCGCCACATCGGAGAGTGCAACCGCGCGCTCACGTGCAGGCGGCATTCTTAAATCACCCGTCGCGCTATCACTGCGCCCCGAACCCTACGGGAAACGCGATGGCTAGCTCCCCCCTTTACAGTTTGGCAATGGAACTGCAGGGGCTTCAAGGCGCGAAGCGGCGAGCCTTGGAGCACACCCTGCAGGCCCAGCCGCACACCCCCCACATCATCGCACTTCAGGAAACATACATGGACACGAAACTTACCAGCTACGCCGCATATAACCAACAAACGACACCAGACCAACGGCCCAACACCGCCATCCTGGTCCACCGAAATTTAGCAGCTAATCATATAGACCTTAGTTACCCCGAGGTTCCGCACACTTTCGTACAGGTCCTACCGAACAGTCGCTCACAAGCCCCGCTCCACATCCTTAACGTCTACAGCCCCCCTAGCGACAAAAGCACACGAGTGGCAACCCTCGTTCGTAAGGCCTGCGCGACTGCACAAACAGGGATGCTACTCATCTTAGGTGACTTCAACGCGCCGCATACCGAGTGGGGCTACCCCCGCAAAGCATGCGGTTGTAAGGGAGCCAAAGTGTGGGAGACAGCCCAAACACTGGGCCTGACACTACTCCTAGACCCCGACAGGCCTACTCGCATTGGAAACAGTGTCACACAGGACAGCTGCCCCGATCTCACTTTCGCCCGCAACATCCCGGACGCACGCTGGGAAAACCTCGGCATGAACATAGGTAGCGACCATTATGTTCTCAGCACAACCTTCACGGCTACACACAGCAAAGCCCCCAACCGAACAATCAGGCACACTAACTGGGACGCCTTCCGATACGTGCGCGCCAAACGCACTTCGGCCCCCATAGACGACCTGGACGCATGGGCAAACGCACTTCTCGAAGACACCGCCAATGCCACCTCCACGACTACCCAGAACGAGGATGGCCCCTCTCCCGACGCCAAACTAATACACATGTGGGAGGCCCAGCGCAGTCTTAGGGCTCGCTGGCTCCGCCCAAAAGCACAATCGACCCCTCAAGCTCCGTCTCGTTCGCCTCGAGCGAGAGATCGAAGCTTACTCCGTCAAACTGAGTCAGGAGCAATGGCATCAAACCTGCGACCGTCTTAACGGCCAGTTAGGATGCAAAAACTCGTGGTTCTTGCTCAGACATTTACTGGACCCAACTCACACCAAATCCACATCTCACAAGAACCTCACCCGTGTCATACACGCTTTTCAGGGAACAAATGAGGAACTCCTCGCTACCCTGAAAGACAAATACATCAATACTTCCACTGAAATTCCCATCCCTTCAGTATACACGGGTGCTCAGAACACCAACATGGACGCCGACATCACGGCAGGAGAAGTCCGCGCCGCCCTCAACCAGATTAAAACCACCGCGCGGCCGCTGGCGACGACCACATAACCAACAAGATGCTTCGTAACCTCGAAGATCAGTCCGTCGAAGCACTCACGGACCTCTTCAACCAACATTGGCATGAGGGTCGCCTTCCAGACACTTGGAAGCATGCCAAAGTGATTTTTCATACCTAAGCCAGGCAAACGACTCGAGCTGGGCAACCTTCGGCCCATCTCGCTCACGTCCTGCCTGGGAAAGGTCATGGAACACGTCATACTCAATAGACTCCACACTCACGTAGACCAAGAGGACCTTTTCCCCCCCACTATGATGGGCTTCAGAACCGGCCTCTCCACTCAAGACATTATGTGGCAAATCCAACACGACATCCTCGATCCGAGACCCATCCGAGCTACACGAACCATCCTAAGCCTAGATGTCAGCAAGGCTTTCGACAACGTGTCACATGCTTCCATCCTGGCAAACCTCTCACAAATGAATGTAGGCACTCGCACTTATAACTACATCGCCGACTTTCTTCATAACCGTACAGCAGAACTTCATATTGCAGACCTCCACAGTGAGAAGATCACACTAGGCACCCGAGGAACACCACAAGGAGCAGTCCTATCTCCGTTCCTTTTCAACACTGCAATGAGAGGCCTCCCTCTGCTCCTGGAAAAGATACCTCACAATTAAACACTCAATATATGCCGACGACATTACCCTGTGGACAAACTCTGGCTCTGACGGGGAAATCCAAAACTCCCTCCAAACAGCAATCGATAAAGTACACTCCTTTGTACAGGCGAACGGGCTCACATGCTCCTCCACAAAGTCCGAATTACTAGTCATCAGGGACAGACGAGCTCGCCTGCCTGTCCCCGACCCGCAAGAACCTATTGTGCTTCAAGTCGACACATATCCCATACCTCCGGTCCGCACTATTCGCGTTCTGGGTATGTTAATACAGAACAACAGACACGCAAAACTCGGAGGCCATTCAGCGCCTCCGCACCACAGCCAACCAGATCAACGGCCTTATCCGCCGCATCAGCACCCGCCGCAGAGGTATGAAGGAGGATGACCTCTGTCGGGCTCACGCAAGCTTTCCTCATTAGCAGGATAGTCTACTCCTACCCCTACTATCACCTCCGCCGGAAGGACGAGGAAGCTGTGAACAGCATTATACGTTCAGCTTACAAAGCGGCACTGGGGCTACCTCAGTACGCCAGCACACAGCACCTCCTCCAACTCGGCATCTACAACACGCTCACAGAACTCATAGAGGCACACAAGACCGCCCAAATCCACCGCCTCTCCCGCACTAAACACGGGCGGCTCATACTTGACCGTCTCAACATCACCCCCATAGGCGACGTCCACCCCACGACGCACATTCCGATAGGGGTCTATAGCCGCCTAGTTATAAAACCAATCTCCAAAAACATGCTACCTGGCCGCCATGATACGCGCCGTCAGCTGAAAGCCCAAGCACTAGATGCCACATACCTTGCCGACGAACACGCAATATACGTAGATGCTGCACGGCAAAGTGCAAACACATACGTGGCTTGTGCAGCCACGCCACAGTCTACTCTCGTCACCGCCGCCACAGTAGTAGCTCACTCTCCGACAGCGGCAGAAGAAACCGCCATCGCGCTGGCCATCGCTGACCCACGTACGCGCACAGTCCTCAGCGACTCCAAAAGAGCAATACAAAATTACTCGGCAGGTTTTATCTGCCACCCCGCTGCACGCATCCTTCGCGGCTGCACTCCCGACCATAAGATCAACCTGGTCTGGGTACCCGCCCACGCGGGAAACTCTGGAAACGAAGGGGTCGACCGACTAGCCCGAGGACTAACCAACCGGGCGGCCGGCCCCACGGACCCAGACGCTCTTGCCGAGGCTCCCCAGACCTTTGCCGAAATTACCAACCTCTACAGAGAGATGAGACGCCAGTTCCCGCCTCCACACCCCCGACTTGAACCGAGCGCAAGCCACCTTGCTCCGCAGGTTGCAGACACACTCTATCCTTAGCCATTCTAGACTTTCACTCATCACAGACGGGGAATACGACCCCGTCTGCCAAAATTGTTGCCAGGGAGAAATCGCCACCCAGGCTCACATCCTCTGGGGTTGCGCGGGAAATCCGCCCCCTCGAACCTTACTGCCAGCTCCCTCCGAAGATGGATGGAACGAACTCCTCAAAAGGCCAGACAAGAGCATCCAACTGGCACTCATTTCGTGGGCCCAGGAAGTCGCCCCCACCTGGGGGCCACACCAAGCCCACCTGCCCTAAATCCCGCCAATCTATGGCAATAAAGTTGT